>JAWWEQ010028365.1:0-24145 GCA_035583055.1 Torymus tubicola
GTACTGTTTGACAGCTTGTGTCCGTACATGCTGATACATGTTACATTAAGAACATGGTAAGCCACATATTTTTTTTCAAAATTGCATAATATATTTATTAACTATATGTACTTCATATGTTTCAGGATAGAGAAAAAATTGGGGAGATGAAAATAATTCATTTTAGTTATTTTTTTAACATGAACATTAAAGGCTATTTACTCAAAACATCATTTTTTAAACTTTGGCGTAGACTTTCTCAGGCACAATTGGATGGATTTTGATGGGGTAAAGCTTAAAATACTTGGTTTACATTCCACTCTGCGCCAAAGCTCCAGTTTTTAGAAATTTTGTCTCTAAGTATTTTTTTAATGCAAAAACCTTAAAAACTCAAAAAATTAACAAAAAAAGTGTTTTTTTGCATTAAAAAGATACTTAGAGACAATATTTCCAAAAACTGGAGCTTTGGTGCCAGGAGTTTTAAGGCAAAGTAAATGACATAATAAAGCCGAATTAGGTGTATTAGTGGGATATACTGAAACAGATTACCGAGTGTTAGTAAATAATAGAGTCATCAACACGAAACACGTATAAGTAGTCGAGGAAAATGTAAAATTAATTTGTTTAGGAAAACAAGATGATGAAATTATAAGTGTTAATTTAGAAAATGAAAATAAGTCTGAAAATACTGATAATGTTCAATTGAGTGACAATCCAGAAAATATACAAAATGAAAATAATGAGAATATAACAAACTTCCAAGGTACATCTTCGGATAACTTGGAATTTCCGAGGAAATGCACTCGAACAAAAAGTCCCGTAAATAGATACAAAAATCCCGTAACATACTTTATACATGTAAATTACATCGACCCGAATACGTCTTGTAAATTTGAGGAGGCAATGAGAAGTGTAAATAAAAAAGAATGACAGAAAGCAATGAATAATGAAATTGAGTAAAAGGTAAACCGGTACTTGATGTAAAATGGGTATACACAAAAAAGTCAAATAATAAGTTTAAAGCGATGTTACTTGTAAGAGGCTTCCAACAAAAAGATGTAATTGATGACATACATACCCCAGTAGCTAAAAGTCAAACATTAAAAATTTTATTATCTTACTATTGTCAAAATGGTTTAAAAATTGAACAAATGGATGTAGAGAATGCATTTTTAAATGGTAAAGTTAACTCCGAAGTATATGTCAATCAACCGGAAGGTTATGATGATCGAACTGGTAAAGTATTTAAGTTGTTCAAAGCATTATATGGATTAAGCGAAAGTCCAAGAGATTGGTATGAATGCTTCGATGAATTTATGACAAGTTTAGGTTTCGAGAAAAATAATATTGAATTATGCTTATATGTAAAAGGAGAAGGGGATAATATTATTTACGTTCTTATGTATGTCTATGATTTATTAATTTGTAGTAAAAATGAAAAAGAAATTCAAAGGTTAAAGAAATCATTATCAAATAAATTCAGAATGAAAGATTTAGGAGAAATTAAAGAATGTATTGGAATAAATGTAAATTTTGATTGTAGAAACGGAGAAATGATATTAAACCAAAGTATATAGAATCATTAGCTGTTAAATATCAAATTAAAGAAAATAATATGGAAATAAACTTAAAACTTGAGAAGGGGGAAGAATGTAACTCAAATTTTAAGTTTAGAAATTTAATTGGTGCTTTATCGTACATAAGCAATGCTACGCGACCAGATATTAATTACAGTGTTAATTACTTAAGCAGATTGCAAAATTGTTATAATGAAACACATTGGAGATATGCAATGCGAGTTTTAAAGTATCTTTATTTAACAAAAAATTTAAATTTAAATTATAAAAGAAACATAACATATGATACAGTAGATAGATTTGTTGATGTTGATTGGGCTGATGATACTACTGATAGAAAGTCGATGACAGGCTATGCAATTAGAGTTTTTGGTAACGTAATTGATTGAAAATCGCGTAAACAAAAAGCAGTAACAAAAGCGTCAACATATGCGGAGTATGTTGCCCTATCCGAAGTAGTGACACAATTAAAATTTATTAAAGAATTGATGAAAGTGTTTAAAATCAATCTGAATGATTCAATAAAAATTTATGAAGACAATTTGGGCGCGATAAATATTGCAAATTATAGAAACTTTACGAAAAACTCTAAACATATTGAAATACACTACCACTTTGTGCATGGATGTGTGAGAGATAAAGAAATTGAAATTGCGGATATTTTTACAAAGGCGCTATGTAAAGAAAAATTTACTAAATTCAGAGAATTGCTAAATGATGAAATAGTACAATATGAATGTAAGGAGTCGTGTTGGGAATATACATATTATATTGTACAGTGCTCAGGTTCCGTACGAGGAGAACTTGAGCGTTCAAGTTCCGCTGTCGGAACTCGAGACCGCCTTGAGGTTCCATGCGAAGGGATCCTGAGAGAGTTCAAGTTCCACTGCGATACAGATAGCGCGTGACTCATACATACACATATATGTACATCTCCCCACCCGAGCGCACCGCGCGACTTGGGCGAGTAAGCGGCAGCGGCCGACTCGTTCTCTCTCTCTCTCTCTCTCGACTGCCGACTTCCAAACTGAAAGCACTGCGAGCATGGAAGGCTCAACGTGCTTTGTACTTATACTTGTACCTTATTAAATATATTCTTATTATTATTGAATATAAAGTGTTCACGTTCTTCAAACCAAAACCAACATCCATCATCCACTTCAACATATATAAATAGCTACTGTTTACAAGTTGTTTCTATAAGTACACACTTGAGTACGATATAATAAAGCGTGAAAGCGGGGAGGCACTGCGCCATACAGGACACGCTCTCCCGCTGACAAGTACGCCTAAGCTGGCACTGCTTATGGGAAATGGGAAGGAAGAAAAGAAGGTGATAAATAAAATAAAAATATTAAATTAAAAAATTTTTATTAACATACCATTTAATACACACGCAAACGCATACTTACATGGTCATTTAAAAAAAATTTTTTGTTTAATGCATTCTTTTAACACTTACATACACGTCGGCATTTTTCAAACAAGCACATAATCATTATTTAACGCATTCCTCTAGCACACTAATATGCGTGTGCGTACGCACACACACTTACATGCTAAAGCATTCCTCCAATACACACGCCCACACGCACTTACATGTGTGTCACCATTTTCCAAATTAACACTGTCATTTTTTCTTAACACTAACAACTGCACTGCTGTTGCTGCTCCTGGTGCCGGTGGTGGTGACGGTGGCCTTTTTTCTTGTTTAATGCATTCCTCCAACACTTACATGCACGCTGGCATTTTTTAACCAAGCACATAATCATTATTTAACGCATTTCTCCAATACACCAACATACATGTGCGCACACACACACACTTACATGTATGTCACTATTTTTTCACATTAACACTGTCATTTTTTGCATTTTCTGCTGCTACTGCTACTCTTGGTGCCGGTTGTGGTGGTGGTGACGGTGATGGTGGTGGCGAGCACGGCGATTCCATCAAATTTAGGCATGAGCAACCAATAGAGCTGCATGTGAAGCAACGATGTGCAGCACATCACCAACACACATGCCACTGCTCTTTGCCCCGTAGACACCGGTGCGTAACACCACATTCCGTGCTCTGCTTCGCACTGCTGCTGCTGCTACTACACTTTTGTTGCAGCTGTTTCCTCCTCCTCCTCACCACCCTCGAAAAATTGAGGTGGGCATTTTTCACCTCGATTTTTCGGGCATCTTCGATCACTGCCTCATACTGCGCCACGTGCCGGGCTATTGTAGTCTTAGCGGTCTCGAGCCTCTTGCGGAGAAGACTTTCTCTCTCCATCTTCTTTTGAGGACTGCCATGCTTAATGGTGATAACGGTGACGACAGCGGTGACAGCGGTGGCAGCGGCAACGGCCGCGGTGGCGGCAGTGTCGTAACTTATACAGTTTGAATCGTGGCTCGCGGAATCGTATGCGCCGCATACACTGAGCGCGTATCGCCATACTCACGAGTTCGGGCCACGCTCCCAACAGCACTTTCATGTCGTCGGAAGCTGTCGTGTATGCATCTTTTTTATTGCAACGGTACTCCTGTACCACCGCTTTGTTACTGAAACTGCTGCTTCCCCAGTACAAATCCGTGCTTTTCCAACCCGCTTAATTCTTTTTGAATCTTTGCGGCATCTTCGTCAACGGCATCGACTTTCAAAAAGAATCTATAGCGTTCGTTGAAAAATTTCTGCAAGATCGATTCAATGGATCTTAAAGCTTCTATGTTGAACACTATGTGGTCTTTTTGAAACTGAGGTGAGTCTCTCAACCGCGGCTTATAAGTACGGCCTTATGAGGGTAAAGAGGGTGAAAGCGCAGGATATCCCAGACTTTTTCTATAGAAGCGTTTAGATTTTCTATAGACATTTTTTTCTTTAATTAATATATTTAACGTTTAAGAAATTTCTAAAGAACAGTATCTGTGCTTTAAAACGTTAAAAATTTTAATGTATCACTAATACAGAAATTTTTATGAAAGTTGATCGCATTGTTCAGACAAGATTTCCAGCTATGTATATGTGTCAAAGAAAGCAACGGGTACTTAAAAATATATAATTTTAGTTGAGACTGCGAAATGTGTGTCACAGTAAACGAATGGTTAGTTCGGACACAGATGCATTATTTTTTATTTCGAACACGTTTTACAACTTTCTCGAAATCTTTCGTACAACCATCAATAATGCTAACAAAAATGCTCACGCACTTGAAAAATTTGTCGCATTGGGCCGTTCTCATAATAAAGAGCCACACTTTTCACGACCAGCGTTCTTGAGTAGTTTTGAAGAACAATACGACCCTCGTAATTCCCTGAGAGAAGTCTGTATATTTTTTATCTCAAGTATGCTTCTCAACTTTCACGCTAATAAGATATTTTCCCATGCAATTTTCTGATGAAGTGGTATACGAGTGTACATACGCTCGTTTGACGAAACGTTGTTCCTTTTTCACGTCTAGCTTATATAGCATCGTTATTCTTTTCGATGCCTACACTTTTTTTCATAAGAGATGTATTTTGAGGATCGATGATGTGTCTTAGGGCACGATTATGCATTCGAAGAAAAATCTGTTTCTTAAACAACGGGTGGGTGCTGTGAAAGAGTTGACAGTGGTGGTGGTAGTGGTGTTGGCGGTGGTGATGGTGTCGACGACTACAGAGTACTCCAATAAGATGACTAGATGACACATTTTATCATACATTTGTTAGAGTATGTTTAAAAGATGACACGCGCGTATAAGTCGTTTTAAAGGTTTCGAGATGGATAACCACGTACTTTACTAGTTACGGCAAGCCGTGCTACGCCTCACAGCCAGAGCGTGACTCGGTAGAAATGCAGCGTGGCTGCGCTGCTTGCGTCGTATGTCTTGTGAAGACTTGACGGCACAACTACTAATTTTACTAAGTCACACAGGATATCGCGGAATAGCGCGCCTTTATAGAGCATTCAATCGCTCACGCGAAGTTTAAAGAGTCATTTAAGATGATGTTTTTGAACGGCACCTAAGTAATTTATATGTTTTTTGAGACATAGCGATTGCCCGTGAGGAACACTTAGGTAAGTTTAAAATAATTTTTACTTCCTTTTTTATTTAAATATTTTATTTATAGCTTTGGCGAGTCTCCTTTGCAGCGAATCCGAAGTAGACAGCGATGACACGTATTTCAATGAAAATAGAGATGAAGTATCCCCCGAACACTCAGCGTGCACAGCGGATGAATTTAATTCAAGGGCTGGAAGGAGGCTCAATTTTATTGAGGAAGAGGACAATGGTATGTAGGGGATGAAGACTCTGCTAGCGAGAAAGAGGCCGCTGAAGAGGATGAAGGTGCTGGTGACAACGACCAGATACTGGTGGCCGTGGACATTCACACAGAAGCCGTCCTCCGTGCACGAAACATGATCCCGGGCGAGATGCCCGAGGAACGTGTGTTGCGAATCGATGCTGAGAGGTGTTTAGAAGATTTAATGTATAGAGATCTCAGGATTGGCGATGCTCTTGTGAATTATGATCGACCGCTAGTAACTGCTGCAGAACAGTGGCTTCTCACGAGTCTACTACTTCTCACTATTTTTGTGTTTTTACAAAAAGTTATTTAATAATGAAAAAAATGGCATTTTTGAACTTTAGCAGTCATTTGCAAATTAACTATTAAAGCTAGAAACTTCGTTAAGATCTACTTTTGTAGAAAATTTAATAATAAACAAAGAATGTATCTTGTGTTTTTTCGCTAAAACTCATCTGAACCAAGCTGGATCGAAAAGAGTAAAAAAATGGCTAAAACTGCTCGTATTTTGTTAAATAACAAAAATTGCACAAGGTGTCGACACTGCGGGTAACAAGGATGTTAATAAGAGGGCCGAAACGAACCAGAACCAAAAATAAAAATGCCTATACGTAAAAAGTGCAGCACAAAAGTTCCACTGACTGGACTACGTAGGCAAGGAGTCGTTACGCTCAGGCATAAATGTACTCTACGATGTTACCAACACCGGTACTAATTTCAAGGAAGCTGTGAAGACGAGAGCACGAGAATCGGGTCGTGAAGCGTAAAGCGGCTGAGAAAATGTCGGAAATTATGAAAGGTTCAGGCTATAAAACCACACGCGTTAAACGACGTCGACAGTCGAGAAAGACACCCGGCAGTGTTCTCACTGCACGCACCAAACGCAAAAGGTCTGTAAAAACAGTAGGTGATAGAAAGTCACATAAAGGAGACAGAAAAGAGCGGAAACACCAAGTTTTCGAAGCGTTAGCGATATTTTCAGACCAAAGTAAATAGAAAAAAATATCTTTTTTACACTCACACTTTAAGGTAGCTGAATAACTCACAGAGCTCATTTATTTCCCACTCCTTTCCTGAGAGTACCAGAGTTACTCACACTGTAAGAGTAGTTGTTTTTTAAACTATAAATCAGTGCCGCACGGTTTATATCGCACGAACTATACACTTACGCAGCGCACGTGTATCGTATCCTATTTTTCCTAGCAAGTTGTGCAAAGTTCGAGATTGAACAAGCACCTGTGCGCGCAAACCACCACTGTTTCACGTGCTGAGACGAACTTTGCACACGATGATAGGAAAAGATATTTTTCTCAATCAAAAATGTCACCCCCAAACAACGAATATTCGTACAGAGCTTACATCGAGTCGCTATTGAGTTATTCGTCAGCGGCCAAATGCCTTTTGCCTGATGGACAGCACATACGACGGACGATTTGCCATAAGGATAAAAGAAGCCACGCTCATTATCCGAAGGGTGAAAAAAATTCCGGTATTTTAATAGCCCACGCCAATACTTTGACAAAGACATTAGCTAAGTATCCCATTACGCGTGTCGAAGTTAAAACTTTTATGCTTCATGCCGGTATACACACGGAGAAAACTGGTCACGCATGTCAACAGTGTTCTCACAGCCCGCGAGTGTGACCTCTTTCACCGCCGAGCGGCGTGGCGTACTGGCACGTGCCTCTGCTCGCACATCTGACGGCCGTGCTCAAATTCATGCTCTGTGTCTACCGAACCCCGCGCGCTTCGCTATAGGACGCCACGCCGCCCGACGGTGAAAGAGATCACACTTGTGGGCTGTGAGGGCAACACTGTTGACATGCGTGATCAGTTTTCTCCGTGCACGGTGACAGTCTTGATAACGCAATTCTAGGGCAACTGCCGAAACGCGAAATTATCGGTTTCGTAGATAACAGAGCATTCAATGGAAATCGCACACTTAACCCTTTCAACTTACAACATTTCAACATAAATTATTTCCCTCTCTCTACGTCGATGGCGTAAAAATTCCGAGTAAACTGTTACAGCCATGATTTACCGAAAATAACGCATCCGTTATCGAAGCTTTTCAAACACTACTCCGGCACACGTATACAGTTCCTTAACGAGTGCCTAGGCATAAATAGATCCAATTAAGCAAAGGGCTATTTTCTCACAGCTTTCGATCTCACGTCTGCTTTATCGGCACACTGTCACACGCACTGGAATCTCTTTTGCTCTGGCAGCGCACGTATCGAAGTGGGTTTTGAAGTGGCACCAACTACAATAAACTGCATTGTCTATACCGAGTACGATAAGATTCTTGAAATCGACTCTGCGCGACAAATATTGTCGGATTTTAGTACCACTTGGTGGCGGCAGCTGCAGCAGAAAGTGGGGGTTAAGCGGACTAGACGCCAACGCACAGCATCCTAGCGCGTTACTTCGTTTTTTCTCTTACATTCCGCAACATTACCGATCACTGGATAGTAGAACCACCATGCAGTTTCGACGACTTATCTGAAGACGTTAAACAGACCAATATTTAATGTGCCATTGATATTTACGGGATTCACTGGTTCGAAGACGAGGTGAATATTCGCCAGTTGCATCGATATCTCTACAATATCGCTCGTATATCAAGAACGATTTACGTGCGCGGTGAAGAAAAGGCACGCTACATCGAGACGCTGAATAGAAGACGAATATGAGATATTTCATGTCAAATGTCCCAGCGCGGCACGCGAGGGTCAAATCGTGCTGTTTCTAACTCGTGTTTATGATACTAAAACGTACTTGAAAATACTTACTGATAAGCCTATCCAACGTATTTTTTCCCTAGCTTTCCAATGGTGTAGGCAGTTTTCCCGAAAATTTTCATTTTCACTTTCAAGAAGGCTCATCAGTAAGTATTTTTAAATACGTTTTAGTATTATAAACACCAGTTAGAAATAGCATGATTTGACGCTTGCGCGCCGCGCTGGAACATTTGACATGAAACGCCTCATATGTAAATTGGAGAAATACGACACTCCAACATTTGCAAAGTTCAATAGTCTCTTTCCAGACAATACCGTATGCGCTACGCATTCGATGAAAACATTTCGAAATAAAAAAGATTTTTACGCTCTATACAAGGCCATTTAAATAAAAAAATGTCTAAGCTCGATAGTACCCGAAGACTGGCGCGCTGTTCCGAAGAAAAGAGTACAGAGTGAAATGAACTTTACATCGCTTAACGAGAATCAATGTAAGGAGAAAAAAATCTCTGCGGTTTGCGGAGAAATCGGACGCTACTGATGATGATATTTCTGAAAATGGCGAAGTAAAAGATAGAAATAGTACCGATTCGGACAGTAACACCATATACTTCTCAACCGTGGAGGGCTCTACATCCCCGAGTTAAAAATGAACACTAGAGTAATAACACAAGCCATCAGTAAACTTGCTACTAATTCGATCGGCATCTATGTTGCTGACCACATACTACAACGTTTGAGCCTTCCCGCAGCCATCGTGACTAATCTCGACACATTGGACAAACCAGGCTCTCATTCGGTGGCGTTCTATATAGATCAGCATGTAATCGGCACCTAGTTTGACAACTACGGGCTGGATCCGACATCGCGATTTCATCTCAATCGACTCGGAAGAAATTGCAAGCGATACAAGTGGAACAAGAAAAAGCTGCAGAGTATCGCTTCGAAAGTCTGCGGCAAATATTGTATTATGTTTTTATATTTTATGTCTAGCGGGTGTAGTCTACGTACTTTTTGTCAAGTTTTTACGTCAGATACGCATGCAAACAACGAATTAGTAACAGAGTTTTATAAAAATGTGAAGAGAAAATAAATGGAAAATGACATAGGCAAAAACTTGGAGAACAAAAGAAACGCGTCGCAGTGCATAGGCCCTACAATGTTGAAAAAAGTTATATTTATAAAAAGTAGAGGGTTATTTGGAAAAAATATTAATCCTACATAATAATAATAATAAAAAAAAAAAACTCCTGCAAAACAGCATTTAACTTATTGATTACTAAAAAATGAGCAATACTACAGGCATGAGGGAATCGGTGGATCGTAGAAAATTACTTGAGGAGCACAAAACATATCTTTTTTTTAATTTTTTGAGCCTTATTGTGTTACAGCAAGAATTTTCATCACTTTTGACTCGATCGGCATTACTGTGCGGAGGCTTTTGTATGCAATCGTGTAAATCAATGTCGTAATAATAATTATGTACGAGTATAATTGTCTCTTCATATCATTCGCTCATTGTAGGTTTTTTATGTCTTCTACTTTTAACCCTTAGCTTGTAATCATGTATTAGTTTAGTATCGCTGGAGCAAATCACATTCAATTTTAGTTTGTAATTTTAATTAGTCCCCGATTATAGTCGCCGCTTTAAAAATTTATGTAATCATAGTTTGTAAGTTTTTCCGTATTCATACTTGTATTTTTACTATGTAAGCTTTTTCTTAATAACTGATTGATCTATTAAAATTTTTCTTGCAAAAACAACTGTTTTTATTTATCACCTCTCATTTTTCCAATAAATTCAATCCTCTTTGTTTCCTTAAAGAATAATAATCGAGTTTCCCTTTTGTTCGTACATACACATAAAAACACAATCCAACGAATTGTTTGCAAGTCTGACGAGAGAGCGTGTCCTGTATGGCGTAGTGCCTGCCCACGCTCACACTTCATTGGGACGGCTGCATGCGTACCCATTATAGCGTATTTAAAAAGGTGTCTATACCGGTATAGCGTTATACTACATATCATACTCAAGTGGGTACTTAGATAAATAACTTGTAAACAGTAGGTGTTTATATAAACAATCGATATTTTGGCTACCGTTTGTGACTGTTTAGCTTCTGTTTGCTACCGTTTATATAAACCCTTATTTCAAGTACTTCTTATCTCAAGTGACTCACTTGATGATAGATATGATGAATGTGTCTCGCTATACCGGTACATATACTACTAGTATTGTAGGCGCGCGTAGGGCGTCCTATTCTAGTGTCTTTAAAATCCCATCTATGTTCATTACTTCTAAATTGACACGTGATTGAATCGAAAAAAAAGTTAAATATTGTCGTTTACTTTTGTTAAAGATGAAAAAAAAATGTTTTTACTTTTGATTTTTCGAAGACTATAAAAAAAAGTTTTTACAATCACCTTCAAACCTATATTTGGTTTTTAAAGATGCGATAATTTCCTAGAAAGATATAAAACTTTCGGAATTGAAAAATTTTAACTTAGGTATGGTAAAAATGATTGACAGGTAATATACCTCCAGGCTATAGTTATAATATTGTAAAATTCATTATCCTCAAAGACAGTTTCTTAATAAAGATGGAGTATCATAAAAATTTTATATGTAAAATATAATTCAGTTTAGCATAGATTCACTTTTGAAGCTTATCACTTCAGCGAAAGTTGTATCTCGCGATTTTCCTAATAGAAAGGATCATAGAATCTAAAATATTCTTTTTAAGGATAGTAGTACATTAAAATTGTTACAAATATTTCATGACTTGGACATCTAAACACAGTATGATAATTATAAAATTTACGTAAGCTTTTATATTTTTAACTTAATGTACAATTAAATTTACTACAAACAATGAGAAAACAGTTTTATAAGAATAATATTAATTTTTTAATAATTGTATTTTATCCTATTTTTTCTATACTACTACACTTCTAAAAAATCTTTTAAAAGTGTTATTCTTCTTTTTTCTGCAATATCCATTTGATTTTCTAAATCACCGCGGTCTGTTGTTTCTGCACGTTCAATTTTCCAAGAAAGATTTTCAATTTCAGCTTCTAATTGTGCCTGTTGGTATTCAAACTAAAAACATCAAACAAAATTTATATGTTAAATATTCTAAAGATCATAATTATCGTTTAAATAGTAAAAATAAATAGTATACCAGCTCTTTTCGAGGTCCTGCCTCCATGTAATATGCATATGGATATGTATACTGTAATGTATAGCGACAACGGGCCAATAACGAAGCAGCTTCAAACAGATGTTGCCAATCAATCCATGTCCCACTTGCATTCATTACTTTTTTATTGATACGTAATTTTATTTCTTCCAGCGTTTGTTCTTCTAATTTTAAAGATTTGCTATGATTCTCCCACTGAAACCATAAAAATCATTTAGAAAAAGAAATTGATTTGTAACTGCAGTATTAAAAAACTCTATGATTTGATGATAGAGTGGTCTAACAGTGGTGCTTGTTAATACATCATGTTGAAATTACTGGTCACACTGTCGAGCGTGTTAGAAAAAAATTGAATAAAAAACTCATGTGTGTTTGTTAATCGATATTTCAACCGCTCAACTATGATTTTCGTTAAGATTAGACATTTATTAAACAAAGCGGCGTTGTACGGAAGAACCGGCTGCTATGGGTAAGGCTATGTACTAACCAGCAGCCGGCTGTTCTCACGCCGAAGTTGGCAGCATTGCTGGGGCGCAAGAAGCTCTTGAATAGAAAGAGCTTTCTACAATAGAAGCTTGGTACAGATGTTCTTAACCTGTAACAAAAGCGACCAATGAATGACCCTAGCTTTGCCGTTACCGATGCTCCTCTAGGGGGCAATATCCACGACCTACTGCATCTGAAAAAGGACAGAGAGTGGTATTCACATACATTTACTCAAACAAGTCGATAAACAAAAGGACGCGCAGGCCGAGTCGTTGATTCGTAGTGATTCTCCAGGGAGTGATCGGAATACGGCGTAATCGTTGATTGGTCGACGCCATATTGTTTCAAAAGCGGAAATAGAGAGAGATGCAGAGATGTATGTGAGTGAGATATCAGTATGAACAACAATCGGCTACTCAAAAACAATGAAATCTGTGCGAGGGGAAAGTTACTATTTTTACAAAGTTATCTTGCATATTGACTGCAATAAATATTTATAAAGCCATTGATGAATGATTAATAATTGTAAAACGCTTATTGTGTATAATATACATGCAAAATTTTGTCTGTCATAACCAAAGTTTATTCTAACCTAATAACAATCAATAACATTTTCCATCTTTTTATAAGCGATTTTAATAGCAACGTAATGACGGGTTGTTGTGCAGATTACTTCACTAATTCCTCGAGTAAAGGACATCAAATGTGCAGGATTCCCCAAGAAGCAAAACGAAAAAAATTTGAATAGAAAATGTTACTAGAGCTGATTGGATTCCTAGTTCAAATGCAATGTTATGTGGTGTAAGTCAATTTTAGTAATATAACTCTATTTCTGCTGTTATTATAAAATTATCAATTACTTATCATAAGAGATATTTCATAGGTTTTTATAATTTAGCTCAAATAGAGTTTATATCACTATTCGTGTATTGTTTTAGATACATTTCTCATATGACGCATGGATAAGAACTCCAGAAGGGAAAAGAAAGCTTGCACCTAATGCAGTTCCTACAATCTTTCAAAATTCTATGATACATGGAATGCAAGAAGCAGTCTATGTTTTTGAAGCGCATCAGGAAGGTACTGTACACTCATTCTTTATTTATACAAAGGTCTATAGATAGTATAGTATTTTTCTATGGTTTTTCTTTTAATTTATAGATTATGAGTTTATTTTGAAAATCATAAAATTGGCTATATGGAATATTCATACCCTAGAAATAATTTTATGTCATTATTTATTTTGTAGATAGCGAGTATTCTATATTCTGTAAATATTCAGAGGAGCAGAGAAAAAAATTAACATCTCAACATCAGATAACCATGACGACAAAATAAGTGAAGTAATTGAATTTACGGTACAATATGATAAAGTCTATCCTTCGAAGATACAGCAGAAAGGTATTTTTCAGTAGTAACAAATTTTATTTCTTATCCTTACCGTTCGCATCGTCATAATGTCCGATACTGATACAGAGTGCTACCTAGGGGCGAACTTCATTAGAAGATTCAGAGCCGTCTTAGACCCCAAGGATAACTTGTTGCATCTCAAAGATGACAACAAGAAGGTCCAATTAGAGGTAGCCTCTGTTACCGCAAACGGCGTGATAGCCATTTCGGCAATAGGGTTTGCAGACCCTACAGAAGCCTAGCGTAAGGAAGTCGAAACTATAGCAGCAAAGCTAGTCGCAGACAACCTGGCACCTATAAGATGTACTTCTTGGATCGAGCACGCAGTCGACGTAGGCTTAGCTCGACCGATCAAGCAGAAGTACTACCCCGTATCTCAAAAATTGGAGGAAGAGATGTACAAGCAGGTCGAACAGATGCTACTCGAAGGAATTATCGAACCTTCGACTAACGGCTGGTCAAGTTCAGTCGTGATGATACGCAAGTCCAATGAGAAGTTTCGCTTCTGCGTAGACTTCCGAAAGGTTAACGCGGTATCAAGACCAGATTACCGTTACCTTTCATGGAAGGTACTTTGCGCAAATTGCAAAAAGCAAAATATTTTTCTACATTGGACCTCAGCAGTGCGCATCATCAAATTCCTATGAATGAAAATTCAAAGGAAGTCACTGCTTTCACGGTGTCAGGTAAAGGGCTCTTCCAGTTCAAGAGGATGCCCTATGGCCTTTCGTACGCCGAAGCTACGTTCCAGCGCCTGATAGACAAAGTCATCGGCTCGGAACTCGAACCTTTCGCTTACTCCTATCTCGACGATATCATTATCGTAATCGAGACATTCGAGGAGCATAAGCAGGTTCTGAAAAAGGTGCTCGACAGAATTAAGCAGGCAAGCCTCACAATAAATCGCGAAAAATGCGTATTTTGCCGCGATGAGGTCAAATATCTCGGGGTTTTAGTAAACCGCGAAGGGTTTAAACCCGTCCCCGAGAAAACTAAACCTATAGTCGAGTACCCGGCGTCGAAAAATCTGCCACAGCTAAGACGCTTCCTAGGAATGGCCTCGTGGTATAGAAAGTTTTTGAAAAACTATTACACAGTCGCCGAGCCGCTATCCGACTTAATCAAACACAAATCTGAAAAGACTTGGACGAACTTCACCAATTGTCAATGCCTGTTTCATCAACTGAGTCTTTACAAGACCATTGTTGTATTCAGATACTGCATTGACAACAGCCGTCTCTATCCTTTTCCTAGAGACAAATAATTTCTGCTGCTTTCAATTCCATGGACCCTGAAAACCCTGTGTCCATTCAATAAATTCTTCAGAGTTTGGCTGAAATGAAGCAGAAGCAATAGAGCAGCTTAAACAAAACATTGATAACACTTCAAAGTCAGACAGTACAACAAGTCCTGTGATAATTTCGATTACGATGCCAATGCCATGCAGTGACTGGTAGCCTCTTCTATGCCATGTGCCATTATACGATACTGCAATATCACAATAACCACTACTTGACAAACTATTGTGTGCTTCATGAACTTGTTCATGAGCAGTTTGAAGAAAAATATTCTTGAGAGCACTGGTTTCTTTATGTTGTACTTTCAACCGCAAATGAAAGGCACTCTTCGATAAAGATCCATGTTCATGCTAACACAAAGCCGTTCTAGGGCAGCAAAACCTAAACCAACAGAATTAATACCATTTACAATTCTATGGTTCACTAAATATAAGGAGACCGAATCTTGGTTTCTGTACGAGGGCTTGAATGACTCTCTCCAGCCACCGAACCACAAGACACACTAATGTTATTTTTATAGTGAGCCCAATTACATCAGAAAATTCTTTGCCCAATCACATCAGAAAAGTTTTTGCTCTCCACACTCACTGCACTTAATATTTTCAAAAAGTTTTGACTACACTGAATCATGCACACGAAGAAATTTTCCTGTGCTGAAATCAACAGGTGGCTGTTCCACAGTTTGCTCCTTACTTGGCAGGGACTGCTCCACTTTTCTTCTGGACTTTTCTCTATTTAAAGTTGAGCCTTTCTCTTAGAAGGTCGTTCTTTTTTTGAACGCCAACGTTTATTAACAAGATGAATTTTTGCAGTTCTTAAAAATAGTAAAAATACTCCAAAACACAGTAAACACAATACATATATATATATGTTTTTGTCTGCTTGATTGTTTACTGTATACTTGGGTATGGGTATGTATAAATTTGACGAAAACAAGTTTTCTACGCGTAAAAAACTATTTAATATACTGTACCAAACTTTAAGACTTTTTCAAAAAAATTTTACTTGTAAACCATAATTCAAATTTGAATTATAAAAATTTGACTAATTTTTCTAAAACAAACTGGTATTGTGGTAGTATTTGAAGTACACTTTATAGAGAACTAATCTTAAAAATATAAAAAAATTGAAAAAAATTAGCGATAAAGCATCTTTGAATTTGAATTTTAAGATAATGCTAAAAATGGTGTAAAATCAAGAAAGAAATTAACAAATACAATTTTCAAAAAATATGAAATAAAATATTATATTATCAAATTTATGTATGGACATATTTTTTTCTTAAAGTTAAATAGTTATAGATTACATTTCTGCAATAAAAAAACGACTTTTTGATCATTTTCGACTGTAATCAACCCTTAAGAGATTTTTACACTTTTTAAAATTTTTTTTTTAAATTTAATTGAATTTTTATAGACGACTTTCCAAAATTTCTCGTTTATTTTAGTGTATTTTTTTATTATATATTTTTACATTATTTTTTATTTCTGAAAATCATTGTTGTATTATCTCATTCAATAAAGAAACATTACACAATGAAACAAAATATTTCTCTTCTGTTTCTCAAATTCATTAAAAAAATTTAAAAATATCAACAACAAAGAAATTTTGAAAATATATATCCCGTTTAATCTGTATTTGGAAAAATAAAAATATTTTTTCGTCATTCGCATTTAAATTATTGAGCGCTTTTATCCACTTCCGTTTTTAAAACAACATGGCGACGGTTATCCGATCACTCCCTGGAGGATCACTAATAATTCGCACGCATGGATGCAGCCGTCGATTCGCGACACCAATAAACTCTCGTCTTCTTCTTCCCTTACTTGGTTCGTGCTCGGTGTAGAGCGCTCTTAATATCGATACGTACAAGCGCGCGCGATTCGAATCTTACGACGACGAGTGCGTGACTACCTTATCTTATATCAGCGCCAGTCACAAATAATTTTAACCCTTATCTAATAAATTTTTAATTTTGTTGTGGACCATAATTTAAGTGTCGATTAAAACATTTGCGTTTTTTTTCTCACCTGCTTGACAGTGTGATCAGTAATTTCAACAAGATGTATTAAAATTCTTCAAGCTGAATTTAAATGAAGTTATGAGACATGTCACGTTTGATGTTAAATAACTGAGAAAAAATTGTAAAATTTTGTAAAATAAAAAACATCAGCTGTAATATGAACTATAATCATAGTATATGTACAAAAAAATAAGTAAAATATTTTACTGTTTTTACTCTTTTAAAAGTCGATAGTTTTTTCTTTAATTTTCATATACACAATATATTAAAAAGTTTGGTTTATTTTTATTCAAAGATGTAACATGTGCTGTAAAATCTTTTACAGTATCACACAAATAGATGTGTGTATGTGGAGTGGTGTAGCGTAAAATACGTGTTCGAAGCTAGTACCAAGAGTTTATCGCATAAAACGGAGTGGGAGCACGCGATGAGTGTGTTCACATGGACATTACCCGTGATAAGTATGGTGTAGAAATTGCGATAAAGCGCAAATAATGGCGATATAGCCCAGATCGAAGACTAACAGAATCTAAGCAGAAGACTGATTGTTAGATCAAATACAGAATATCAACAAAATCTAAATAGTTTATCAAAAAATCTCTAATTTATGTACTTATTCATATTTTCCTACTCTTACGGCAACTTCAGACTATGCAATAGCCCTTGATGGGTTTCCTTTCTTTTCATTGTTCTTAATAGTCTCGCTTTCTTCTTGTATTGTCTCACCTACACATAAATAAGATAAACGTAATCTCAAATCTGACAGTTCTACTCTGCGGTCAACAATGGTTGGAGGCTCTATGAAGTCTCAGCAATAACACCCGAATCAGTAGCTGAAGGTCTTCTCCAACGTTAGAGCAGCAACTATAGCACTTGTCCACTCGTAATTTTTGAAGCGCGTGTCCAGAATATCCTCCACGGGTTATTCTGGACCATTGATTTTTACATTGCCCTCGCAGAAGTCAAACTCTTTTGTAACCATGCCTTTACGATACATTTAATTTCTTTTGGTTGTCATTAGATTTACAGGTGGCAATCCACCGATTAGGACAGCGACAGGACGAACAAAGAAATGGGACTCTAACAATAAGGATCAAAATGTGTCCGAATTAAATCGAGGACGCTGAGCATGTATTCGGTGAGTGCCTACGCTATCAACGGACCGAGAAGAGTTTGAGTGTTACCTACAGACCAGAGTAACTCCTGAATCTATTATGGTAGCTACGATGACTTCGGCCGATGAATGGATCGCAATAAACAATTTTGTTGCAAACATCCTCAAGGTCTGAAAAGACGAAGAATAAAGAGAAGACGTGAGATGCTGCAAGAAGCTGACGATCCGACGGTGCAGTAAGAAGTAGATGGCAAAACACAAAAAAGAGAAGTATCAACAGGACGACTGACGACGAAGGAAGATCTAAGAGATGCTGCAGCCCCATCAGACGAGGGCAGCAGCCCAGAGTGAAGTTATAATTGTGTTTAAATCAATTATTTCTGAAGAGTTTCATCTTTTTGTTACTCACAAGAAAAACCAAATCGTAAAATAAGGAAAATTTATTTAAATAAGTAAGTTTATCCATTATTGGATGAAGAAAGGTAGATTGTTCAAATGGAAGCGATTAGAAGGGAGAAATCAAGATATCACAGTTTTTTTGCGACTTTTCGTTGACCATGTCCGCCAACCTCAAACTGAGATACCTTGATTTCTCCCTTCTAATCGCCTCGATTTAATCAATCTACCTTTCTTCATTCAAATAAACTGGGAGTGCGAATGATCACTCTATTCAATTTATCCATTATTGTTTCCTACAAAAGGTATATACTTATATATAAAAATAACAAATAATGTCAAAACTAATTTTCAAGACAATCCATAAATGAACTAAATATCATACGTTTCCACAATAAAATAGTAATTCCATACAATCCATTTTTGTTAATAAAGTATAAATGTCATATGGACTTTGAGAATTGTACATCCATAGATAGTATATTAAACGAGTTCCGAGATTTCGCCTTTTCCAAGCTGGTCTCAAGATACCGGCTTTTCCAAGCGATTTTCATTTTTTCAAATATTCTTTTTTTTGAACTTACAAAGCTCTTATGATTTTAATCAAGGAGCGCCGTCGCGCTCCAAAGGCAAGTTAGAGTAAGAAGCCTGAGGACGTAGCGTGCTACATATACACGGGAACACGTCGAGTATGTGGTCTAGGTGTTCAAGGTAACCGATGACGGAGTAAATTTTTTAATAACAAGGTCTTCAATAAATTTTATCAATTTACCGTATGTCTCAGTTTGTGTACTTTTATTGTATAATTTTGTATTGTTGCATTAACTAGAACTGATTTTAAAAAATATTTTTAATGTCAATTATATCGAAGATTATAGAAAATATTGCTTTTCGAAGCCCCCTATAAATATAAATTATCTTTCTAAAGTTATCAATTCGATTGGGAAATATTAATGTGTAAAAACGTTACGTTCGTCTCTTAAAAAGTTGTGAAATCAACAAGTCAAACTACGGCAAGTTTTCCTCCCCTCTCCCTCTCCAAAAACAAATTGAAAAAAAGAAAATTCTGAAATAAATACCCAAAATATCAAGTTATCATTAAAATTTACTTTTAAAAAAAGTATAAACAAAGGCAAGCTAGAGTATATTATCGAACTATATGATAATGTTTCTTCTCCTTTATTTCAAGTATATTTCAAACTATTGTTGCATTACTATTTTGAAATACATTTTGCACAAAACTTCTCTAAAAACAATTTAAATAAGAATACAATTGAAATAAGAGTTTTGATACACAAACAAATTGAACTGAAATCAATGCCCAAAAACTCAAGTAACCATTATATTAAAATATATTATGCTTAAATCTATTATGACAAGATTTTGATTCGAGTCCCATTGAAATAGCAGTATTTAATAAACATAAAAATTAAAGAAATGCAAATTCTGAAATCAATATCGAGAAATTCTAGTATTCATTATTTTTTATATAAAATTACGTTATTGTTTGTCTAACAATATCTTTTGCATTATTAGATAATAAGCTATTGATTGTTCAATGATGAATTAGCATCTACTATACAGCTTCTCATTTTACTTATGTTAAATACAATCTTTAAAAATATTTTCTTTATAATCATCCTTTTCTTCTGATGATATACGTAGATTTTCTTTACACGTTTTAAGAATTTTTTATTGTATAGAAGTAATGATAAACATACTTGCCGAACCTTTCTTTTGGCAGTTTCTAGCTAAGCAGTTTATTAATCAAATTTAATTTTATAAGCACTTAAAAAAATGTAACTTTGTTTTGACTTTTATTGCGCCATTATACACTACGTCATGATGTTGCCTGTACGAAACGCTATGTTGCGTGAATTCGCACTCGCATCATTTTTCAGATCAAAAAATTACTGATGGAAGTATTAAAATTTCATTAAAAATATTTAATAGTTTTTGTATATTTGCATTTATTTATTAGATTGTAGTCATATTTGCGTGATTATTTCCAAGCTTTGAGACCACCTACGAATACGCACGAAAGTGATTTAGACAGCTTAACATCTCTACTTTAGCGTGCAATGAATAACTAAGCGATTTAAAAAAAGTTAATTATTTGCAATAGCGAAATAAAAAGTCTCTTTTTTGCTCATAAATAAATTGAATAACAAATACAATTTTTACCGCAGATAATCGAGCATAAGCTCGTTGGAAAGCTGGTATCATTCCTCAAACTTTAAGCTATGAACGGAATTTCCATGTGCACTAGGAGCTGAGATATTTTTTTTTCTTTTAAATCGCCACAATTTTACTATTGATATTACGGAACAAAACGAGCATGATAGTTATGTTATCATAAAAAAATAGTGCGCTAGTTTTATTGCAAAATTACATTGTTGAAAATAATTTGAAATGTGCGAGAGAAATGTGGAGTAAGTTGCAGTGCCCCACGAAAAGACTGAACACGGTGACTTCAAATTCGACGCGCTTGAAAAATTTTCTATATTTCGGGAACTAAGGCACCTAAACACTTCATTTTTTTTAATCTAGAGTAGCTCGACAAAATATTAACATCTAGCATGTTCGTAACCCTTAAAATATTAGTTAACAATTTTTAAATAACAATAATTAATTTAATTGACTTATTGCGCTTTTTAAAAAAAATAAATAATTAATTACATTTAATTTTATGTTATGGTATATATTATTAACTAATTACAAATATTCGTACATAATTTTGTTTGCGTGAATAGATTTGAATTCTAGCGCATAACATGCACTATTGGTAGGAACACTGTACTAAGCTATGGGTGGTCATTTGTGCAACTTTATCCTCAGAAATATTGAGTTGTACGAAAATAGAACGCTTGCGTCGTATTCCTTCGGCAAATAATATAGGCACTTTTGGATTTGTTCCTCTGAAAAACTTTCAATTATTACAAATTGTACAATATACAACTACAAAATATTACAATTGAAGATATCAATAAAACTAATCTAATAGCGAATAATGAAGTAGTGGCGTCTGATTTATTATGGTTTTACGGGAAATATATACAACAAGAAAACGCAAATAGTTTTATGGAACAGTGTACGCAGCCTAAAGCCTTTTCACTTTTCAAAAATTATGCCAGTTCCATTTGTCAACGCTCCTCCTAGTAATTATGATACTATTTTTACTGTTTTAATAGAGGCTAACGAAAAGTGCAAAAGACGAAAACAAAACCATGTTTTTGTTACTTTTGACCAGCTGTTATATCAAAAGGCTAGAGAAATTATTCAATGCTGTAAAGGAAGTCAAAACGAGAAAAAAATTAATAATATTATTTTGAGACAGTATGTAGATTACACAATTAATCATTATGGTGCAAAGTGTACTATAGTTTTCGATGAGTATCCAGACGGACTAAATATGAAAAGTACAAAGGCAGCCGAAAGATCAAGAAGAGAAAACAAAAACTGAGGCCGTGAAATCGATTTTAACAGAAATACTGTTATAACCTGTTAGAGTTATGCAGGGGCGTGATGAATAAACAAACAAATGTTTTGGAAAAGTTGTGAGGTTTATTAAATACGTTATGTTTATATTTGAGTGATACATAAAACTTAGTCAGGCGTACAGTATTTCCGCGGAGAGGAATAGCCGCGCTAGCGAGACCGTCTCGCTAGATAGTCGAGCGTGATCTGAGTATCTATCGGAAGATACGGTGAAGGGGAGCGACTTGAGCGCCGACGTTCACTGCTAAGGGCGCGTTTCCATAAGGCGATGATTGCGTTAGCTCCAATATAACCATTTCCCAAGATAAATTTTTAAGTAGAAATAAAAACAAAAAACTGCTGATAAAGTTCTTACGTGAAGAATTCGGAAAAGAACATTGCAGTACAGTAATCGCAGTAGAAGACGCTGACTTTTTAATCGTAAGCATTTCTGAAAAATGCAGCCTTAATTTTAAAACATGGATAGTTGGAGGAGATGTGGATTTGTTAGTTACATTAGCCTAGCACACACACGTAAATACGATCTACTTTATTGAAACCTGGAAAAGGAAACATTATGGATAGTGTATTCGCAATAGTTTTAAATATCCGCATCTTCAACACATCATTGCCTTCCATTACGCCTTTACTGGATGCGATACAACCTCCTGCTCTTTTATCCAAGGAAAAAACAAAATCATTAAAAGTATTCTTAATAATGTTGTTCTCCAACAGAAGGCACGACGTTTTTATGAACCTACCGTCGATGCCGATATATCAGTTGCAAATGCTAATCATTGTACGGTTATCGATTGTATGAACCATACAATCGATTGTACGGTTCAAAAAAACAAAGTTCTATTTTTAATGAGCTGCGATTTATTCATTTCGAACGATCAATACTGAAAGAATCTCTTAAGTTAGAAAACTTACCACCAACAGAAGGAGCAATGAGGTAGTATGCGTATCGGACGTACCCCCATATTCAAAAGTGGCTTGGTTATGAAAAAGACCCAATAGTATGGGATTGGAAAGAGCGGCAGAATATTCTTTATCCTGTCGACACACTGGAGCCAGTTATACCTCAAGAATTATTGAGTAAAATTAGCTGCAGATATGAGACAGGATGTAAGAAGGAAACTTGCAGTTGTAGGAAACACGGTCTGCGGTGCTCCCAGATATGCTCGTCGTGTGATGGCAATAGCTGCACGAATGTAGAAGAATCGGTTATAGAAGATATTTCCGATACCATGTTTAACGATGATACTCGATATGAAGAGAACATCCCGCAAGGTGATATATTTTCCTTGCCGATAGAAGATGAAATAGTATCCAGGAGAAGAGGAAGAAGAAGAAGAAAAACCATTACCAACAATTGAAAAAGTTGCGCCAAGACAACCAAAAAAGGGAAAACTAGCAATATGACCTCTGCCTTTTTAATAAATTTTTTTTATAAAAATTATAATATTTTTTTAAAAAAAACGCAGTAAGTCAATTAAATTAATTATTGTTAATTAAAAAGTGTTAACTAATTTTTTAAGGGTTACGAACATGCTAGATGTTAATATTTTGTCGAGCTACACCAGATTAAAAAAAATGAAGTGTTTAGGTGCCTTAGTTCCCGAAATATAGAAAATTTTTCAAGCACGTCGAATTTCAAGTCACTCTGTCCAGTCTTTTCGTGGGACACTGCAACTTACTCCACATTTCTCTCGCACATTTCAAATTGTTTTTAACAATGTAATTTTACAGTAAATCTAGCGCACTATTTTTTGTATGATAATAATCCATTAAAAATATCATGTTGGTTATGTTCCTTTAAGAGGACGTTGAATACCGCCGCAATTCCTGTATTACCGGCAACACGATATTATTTATTTATTCAGAGACTAAGTAATTTGGTAACATATTACGAGTTGTCTCCCATTTTTCTCAGTATACCTAACAATATCAAATTTTTAAATTTTTATTTTATCATTAAGGAGGGAGGACACCTTTAAAATTCGAAAAAATCAATATTTTATTTGATTTTTTGATTCTTTATATTATTCTAAACTTGTAAAAAAAGTTTGAGTGACATATTTGAAAAATTATTGAAGATATAAGCAAAAATGTCAATAAACTTTTATAAGAACGTGCCAACAGTTTCTACCAATTTGGGTCTTATCAC
>JAWWEQ010028376.1:0-24145 GCA_035583055.1 Torymus tubicola
ATGGTAACGGAATAGAACAAAAGCAGTGGTGAGGTTTGTTGTGGCAAGCGTATATAGAACACGGGTGACTGCTCTTTCGAGGCGCGTGTGTGCTCTCAGTAATTTTTACATACACATATAGTGCTAGGTAGCTCTCTCTCTCTCTCTCTCTCTCTTTCAAAAGACGGCTCGTAAAACATTTTATAGAGAGCTGGTTCTGTCTCACTCACTCTCTCTCTTTCTTTTTAATATGGTTTGAGAGGGCACCACTAAGAGAGAATCTCGCGAGAGAGAGAGCGCTTCGCGCGGCATTAAAAAAATTTTATACTTACGTATAAATTAAGAGTTAATCTGATGAAGCTTTTAGAGCGCGCGCAGTGAAATGGATAAGCGTATATATATGTATAACGAATTCGATAATGATAAAGATGTTAATTGACATGATGCACCGAATGATTTACTACTATGGCTCTTCGCGGGTTTAGTTTTGAAATTCAAGGAGGAGAAGGGAAAGAGTTTATATGACTGACTATCAAATGCACGCGTTATACTTGT
This sequence comes from Torymus tubicola, assembly GCA_035583055.1. NCBI lineage: Eukaryota > Metazoa > Arthropoda > Insecta > Hymenoptera > Torymidae > Torymus > Torymus tubicola. The sequence goes on from JAWWEQ010028376.1 coordinate 535, forward strand.
TTACGATAATATATTTATTTACTCACTGCGACTGAGTTTTCAAGTATACAACCGCACGGTGTTATATAGAGTTGTTGAGCCGTATACTGATTTGTAAGAATCATTTATTTTTGACTTTTAATGTATAGTCATTGGAGAGAACGGTAAAGAACTATGTTATAAAAGTTATTTTAAATAGGCTGCTGTATGTATATAATTTTATTTGAGAATATAGTAGCATTTTTATTGAGTATAGAAACGTAAAATTGCAATGTCAATAAAATATATATGCATTCTAATAACGAAACTCGTCAATAACCAAATATAACCATACCGACCACTTCAGTACCATTAGGAAAAGATGTCTTCTTTAATTCTTTAATAAAATCCGTTTCGCACGCCTCTAAAAGCCTTACTCCCGCTTATCTCGCCTCTTTTCCTCTCTCTATACGCGTATACAGATATTACACTTACATTCGCGCCGTATGCGTACAATAACCGTCCTTCGAACCTCGTAAACTCAACCTTCTAATGCAATGTATTTCAATCGGCACTTGCAACTCGTGCCACCATATACACCAACGCCATATACATACATATATATATATATACAAACACATGCGCGTGTACACCGCGTGCAAGTTATTATTCCAGAACAGCCGGCGCTTATCGAAAGAGCGTCTCGCCATGTAGAGAAGACAGAAAAAAAACAACGGTAGAAAAAAAAAACGAACGTATTTGCTTATTACACAGCGTATCCTCCCTTTTACCCTCTCGTGAGGTAATAACGCCAGGAGTAATTTTACACCGATACTTAAACTACCAGCAGATAAAGTCTCGTATATATATATATATATACGCGAGTAGTAAGCTATATAATACCTATATATGTGCAGTGAGAACCTCCGAGTGTGTGTATATATATAGAAGAGCTGCGCGGAGAAGAAGAATTAACGGAAACCGAAAAGAGTCGCGCTCGGCTGGAGTTTTAGTGCCATTCCGAAAAGTTTTAACGAGCCGTCGCTGATAATATCGAAAAGACATGTATCCTCGCAAGCGCGATGCTATATGACCTGTGCTGCGCCTTACTATATATATGCATGCGAGCACCAAGAAACAACGCAGCGCACCTGTGCGTATCCGTTTTTCGGTCTCGACTCGCTCGCCTGCTTATATATAGTTTAGGTTGAGATAACGAGTTCCGGTCGGCTTTTCTCTTATATATACATAGACTTCTCACGTGAGCATTTTTAGGGAAATTCCGTAGGCTGTCGGCATGAAGCCATATAGTTGATGAAGACGTCCATTAGGACAAGGCGGATTGTTTCCTATATACCTTTAAACCGGACGAGAGATGGATTTCAAAGTGGATGTGTGTGTATGCAAGCGAGGTTCGGTTGCAGTACGTTAACCAAGTGGGTGTCTATGCTATATAGGCGGTAAGGATTAAGAGGTCTTTATACCTGGCTAGTGAGGTATATGTATACGATAAATGAGTGTAATAATGAGCGAGCGCGTACGCATGATGCGTTAATTATAAAGTCATCATATACAGTAAAATGCTAGATTGCGATCGTGGTGAGTACATTAGTTTTGGATATTATAATGGTGCCTATATGTATAGAGTAGAGAAGAGCATTGTAATGGGTTTTTGAGGAGGTGTTTTGGATGGGTTAAATGAAACAAATAAATGGTTTGGGATACTTTTTAAATAAAAATTATTAAGGTTTTTAGTGAAATCATTAATAAATGATTTAGAAATTACCGACATTATTTATATTAATAAAAAATAATTTAATTTACTTGACTTTATTTTGAAACTATTTATTGTCTTTTCACATACGACAATTCAATATAGGAATAGTGTGGCAAACGACACGCGTAACCATTTTTGGCTTCGACAGTTCAATTTACATCGCATTCATTAAAAGCATGTGTCTCTATAAAATTTTCGTTATTAAATAGTGACATGCTGACATTTATAAATGATACATTATAGCAATAAATCTACGACGAACGAATCAGCGAAAAAAAAAAATAATAATTCTGCGCAAGAAAAAAAAACGAGTTCTCGAATCTGACTATACTGACGTCTCTATTAATTACTTCCATATACACGGGTAACGATGAATAAAAAAAAATGGCGCGCAATTTATATGCATGACTTTAAATTTGCCGAAAAACCGAAACGGCAGTCACTTTAATCAACGCGCTCGTACATCATAGACATAATTGAGCAATTTGTCTGTTTTCTTACGCGGCGTGACGCCGAAAAAAAAAACGCAACAAATAACAACGGCAAGTGCCGCGCGCGCGTACAAACTGACGTATTCATCGGGAATTCTCTCTCCTTGAGCCAAAAACAGATTTATCTGGAGGAAGGCGCGAGAAAGCAGTAAAAGAAAGAGGAGAAGAAGAAGAAGGAGAAGGAGGAGGAAGGTGGCACATCGCGCGCGGCAGCTAAATTTCGGCGGCTTTAACGAGGCTGAATTATTGCCGCGTCGTAAAGCATAGAGAGAAAGAGAGAGAGAGAGAGGGAGAAGTACGACGGCGTGGCGAGGCTTTTCGTGAGCTCGCGTCATCGAGCTACATACTCGATTGCCGAGTTCCGCAGGGACGTATTAAGCAGTCTAATTCTGCACTGGCATTTCGGATGGAATGGAAATTTACTGTGTAATATATTAGCAAATTCAACATTTTTTTCCTTAATTTTACTTTTAATTGTTTGGCATTTTTAAATTAAATCGAGAATAAAATCAAATAAGGCCGTGATATATGAGGAAAGCATGATTTATAATATAATTTCTGCATATACTATGCTTATAACAATAAGTATAAGTATGCCTTTGAGTTGAACTAGAATGAAAATTATGCAAGCATTGTGCTTTAAGAATACGAGGAAATTAATTTAATAAGTTCCCTCTTGAGTTATGTATAAACTGTTCAAACAATGATAATTTAAAACTATAAATACTAGAACAGAAATGTTTTATATATTCTGAAAAGCTTTTTTAGATATTTATTTTTATAAATCAATAATAATTTATTGAAAATTATGTCACTTCACGTTAAGTTTAAATATAGACACTTATGATGTATATTACAAAAGTTAACTTGTCAATTTTTCATCGAACAGTTTTAGTACATTACACTTTACTGTGAGTTTTTATGAACAAAATCGTTAATATGGACATTATAAAGTTTTTTTAAATTAATATAAGTCTTACAAGATTCTATAAATTTTTGGACATAATTTTCTATTATTTTGTCGGAATCATCTACTGAAGTCATTAATTTAACACATCATAACATTACACCATGGTTAATATATGATATAATTAGATACATTCTTTATGCATTTTCTCAGAACGATTACGTATCGCAGAAGTCTGTTCTTTAATGATTAAGAATTCAAAAAGAAATTTTAATTAAAATTTTACAAACAATGTTAATGAAATATTCACTCTTGATATAAGGATATGTGCGTGTTTTTGGATACTTTTATAGAGTTATTTATTCATTTAAAGTTAAACGTTGCACTGGGTTATATTTCTTATTAGATTAGGGTAACTCATTAAAAAATGAAAGTACTGTATTATGTTTTTTTTTTTTTGAGGGAAATAGTTTCATACGTTGTTTATTATGTAGTATAATTCAATAAGAGATACTAAATGATGAATATAGAGTATTAGATTGAGAATATCAAATGAAAGAAACTTTACGAAAACCAAACCTTCGACAAAAATGTCAAAGTACAAAATAAAAAATGATATTTCAGTTGCTATTGTTATGATACGTTAATCCTTCATACGAGATATACTTCTAAATATTGCAACTTTTATAATATTATACCAAACTTTACATAGATAACACATTTCATTTAATTTTTCGTCACTTCACATTACAATTGACAAAATGTTATACCAATATAAAATGCAGTTTCCAATCCTCAACAGAACAGAGAAACATCCTTGACTCCTAGAGCACGCACAAACCTGAACCACAAGCTTGACCTCCTTCACCCTCCTCCCCCATTCCAAGGCCACTTTCCAACCCCAAATCACAGAACCACGAGCTCGCCGGCATCGCAAATGTCTCCGGCGATCGTCTAACGAGCCTGCGAAGCATACCGCGCGCTACTTTGCGCTTTCAAGGGCATCCGCAAACGATCCCCCCGACGGCTATCCAAGCCCCCACACTATATATACACTCTCATTTGGACCACACTCGACCGCGCATCTATCCTTACACAGACTGGTCTTCCCACATACAATACACATTTCGTCATATCAATATACACATCTTCCTCGATTATACATATATATATATGTGTGTATATATATAACGTGTATGTGCACACGTCACGTGGCTCGAAACTTTTCCGCGAATCTTCTTTGTATTCCTCTCTGGTTGGTTTGCTTTCCGCGTATGGGTCACGTTTAGCTCATGTGCGCGCGCGCGAGGGTTGGTTAGTAATATAAGCGGAAGATAGGCGCGCGTTTACGCGAAAGATAAACGTCCGCGGGAGGTCGTTCCGCGGATGAGTTATCGCGAAGGCACAGTTTATCGCCCTGGCGTATCAAGACGTCACGCAATGGCATGCATATTATATTCCCTCGTCGACGTGTGCCACCGTTATATATATATATATACTGCCACCAGTAGCGCGCTTCTGAGTAATAGTGTAGTTGTAGTAGTTGGAGCACGTATATATGTATGTGGTATATAGTAGTAGGCATGTATAGCGTAGAGAGAGAAAGAGAAATTCCAAATGGTTAAGGGTTACGAGTTCTGCGAGGGTGTACGTGCGGCCGCAAGGTTGTGTGTAATTTTAGTTATATGGGTGTACGGGAATTCGTTGGTTGTGGGCTACGACGTGAGGTGACATGCCGCGACGTTGGAGTAATGTTTTTTACATTGTGGTCGCTGCTCTATATACGCTACAGGAAATATTTATGTATATTATAGGTTTATGGGGGTGAGGTGTGTACGCATGAATATCATTTATAAATACTTTGTTAGTTTATATGTAATTATAAACGTTTAGATAATTTTAATCGTGTGTGATGTTTGTTGCTAGATGAACATGTATATGAAGAATTATTTCTTATATAGGAAGAATGTCTCGTTACTTGTACTTTGCACCATCATATTTTCTGTAGTTAATAACCAACTTAACATTAATTGAACAAAGTCTTATTAATATATTACGTATAACCTTCTGTATCCATGGTACAGACTCTTCAGAGAACACAAGTTATAATTCTCTTACAGTATCAGAAACAAAATATCTGCTACTTGAGTAATAATGAAAAAATTCGAAAAAAATACAATCAATGATTGTACTATATAACAAATGAAAAATTTTACTTGTAAAATTACTGTATACTATTTATTTATATATAAACTTTTTAACCCTATAACTGCACGTGAGATTCTTCTGACCCAGATACCCGAGCTACTCATTAACAATCGTTTGCTAAAACCTATCCTCTTAAATATTCTTCTCTCCTTTATTTCCTCTCGTTATCTATACCACAGCAACCTGCTACCCTCAATCGTAACCTCGCCTCTCTATCTCTCTCTCCTCTCTTCATCCTTTATTACAAATTCGCGCTCGCCGCTGACTTAATTCCCCGGGATGGTGTTTTAATTAACCCGCGCGGAGGGGAACGAGAGAGAGAGAGAGGCCACACCGCTGCAATCGTAATGAGCGCATTATTAAACGTCCATCTGCGATTTTTCCGAGGGCTCGTGCTGCTGTGAATCTAGGTCGCGATGAAGTGTCCTCCTCTGCGTCGGACGCAGTATAAAGCTCGCGCAAGCGCGGTGCGATTTTAATTAAAACGGGACCGATCGGCACCGCCACAGCTGGCGTCCGCGCGCGTTATCGAATTATAAACTCAGCGATATTCTGCAATTAAGTTATGATGTATACATATATTATGATAAGAACGTGGTTTTGTATACAAGAGTTGTATATTAGATGGTCGGTGGAATACTTCTCGAAGTATCTATATAATATATATGCACTTTTCGTGGTTTCGAGAAAACTGAGGTTTTAGATACGCATTGGTATAATTGAAATCAAGAAAAATGATTTTAAATGTAACATTGCATATTTTTTTATTTAATATCTAAATACCATGTCTCAAAAAGTGATTTCTACTTATACGTGATTATTTTGAGATGACCAAAAAATGTAATAGAGCTATATGGTTTTTCCAGTCAATTATAGTTATGTTGTTTTTCCAGTGACTTTTTATTTCTTATTATTTGTAAAGAATTTTCGAAAGATTTGCGAGATAGCAATGTTATTGCTTTATCGATCTGGAACTGTATCATTTTTCGAAATATTGAATGAAAATAGTGCAGATATACGTACAGTTATTCCGAGAAAATGCAGTTATATTGTTTTTTCCTTGTGCTCATTCGAGAAAAAGGAGTATATACCTTATCAATTTCTAGTTTCTACTCTTCATTATATAACAGAAAACTATATAAAAGTACAGAAAATCACATAAAATTGATTTTCAAAAATATATACACCATAGGTCTACCTACCCGTTTCGTTTTTTTTTTCACGTAAAATTTCCGCTAATTCCCAAAGCGTCGCCGCTCGTAATCTCGCGCGGGGGAGGCGATGAATCACACTGTTTATAAGTTTCAATATAGCCCGCCTCCCGCGTGCACGCCCGTGAAATATTGCGCGACACGAGAGCCGCGCGTATATATACCGTCGCACCATGGCACGTTGCTTATCGCAGCGGGGCTTGCGCGCACAAACTCCTCGAGGCGTTATGTGTATATGACAATAATTTCGCGCGACAAGCAGCGTTTTTATCGATCGATCGAGGAGGCTCACGTTGTGGTATATATATGTATATGTTTGTGTATGCGGTCGTTAACGAGGAAGTGAAAATGGAAGGTATATTAAGAATGTTGACTTTGATGAGGTATACACGGGGTTTATATATGGCATTTTCCGAAGATGCGGCTACGGTATAATCGTTCGATAAGGATAATAGAAATATTATATACGCTAATAATATTTACTTTACTTTAAATAGGGGCTTTCACTGTAAGACATATCGATATAGCTATATATATTGGTAAATTTAGTATTAATACATCTAGTAATTGAAAGAAAAGACTTCGGTGTCAGTATACGCACTAGTTGAAACTGAAAAATTGTTATTTTAGACAGCACACTAGTAAATTTATAATAATCATATAACGATAGCTAATTATATTTTCTTCACTTATATTCTATTTTGGTATACGAAAATATATATCTTCGTCAACTTTAAAATACCTTAGTCCGCCTTCTTCAAGGCACTTATCAATTAAAAAGGTCATGCCTACCGGTCAATTGGCTCGTCGTCCCGCGCGTATACGTCGTTTCGTTCTCTATATATAACTTCGTATACTCGCAACTCCTCCCTTTCGCGACCTATACACACGTACACACACACACACCCATGTATCGCGAGCGAGCGTATACAATATCATATCGCAGGCGCAAGAGGTAACCGGGCGACGGCTCGTAAAGATAAGTTCGCGTGCCATGCGCGCGGCGCTCTAGACGTATATACGCGCGCGCGCGGCCACTCGTAAATCATAGCACGTGAACCGGCTTGCGCTTCGTCGTCGTCTATGCGTAAATCATTGTGTGTGCGCGCGCGCGCGCGAGAACGTCTCAGCTAAAAGTGCGTGGATAATAGCCTCGAAGGAATCTATATCGTAGATTGCTATATAACCCCGCGCCGCGCCGTGTGTAGAATGTTTATTGCGACTGCAAATTAATTTTGACGTAGCGGCGCGTTTCGTTGCTTTTTGCCACGGGCGTGTGCGCTGCGTGAGAGAGAGGAAGAGAAGGAGACATAGAGAGAGAGAAGTAGTTTCAGTGTCGCGAAATGGCCAAGTGCGTATATATATACTGCATGTGTATATAGATACCGTGGTGAGTGAGATAGGCGTAACGGTAAGGGAGGTGTATAGTAGTTTATTTTTTTGTCTAGCGGTTGAGATCGGGAAAATTAGAACCGCATTCCGCGACGGAAATGGTGCGTGTGGGACTGTGTAAGAGAGAAGGAGGAAGAGAAGGAGGCAGGACTAGAGTTATTGAGGAATGGTGTTTTTGTTGTCGTTTAGTAATTATTATGTCTAGGCTTAGAATGATGTCAATTGAATGAAGTCTATAGTCTATAGGTGGGGTTGGAATGAAACGGAATTAAAATAGTTTATCATGTACTTTTTTTTATTCATCAAATGAAAAAGTCGATTTAATGACTAAAGAAAGTAAAATAAACGGGGTTATTAATTTTGAACATGTCTGTTACAAAATTGAACTTTATATTCTACAAATATTTGCACATAACTATTATTTTCGCAGTGTAATTTATTCTGCCGAGTTGATTAAAATTTTTTTAAACATTTAGAAATATTTTTAATTCACATAGTTGTAGTCACTGTGCAAAAATAATACGTGTTTCCAAAAAACAAAATGCTAGAATTTGTAATATGCCGCTGTAGTTAAATATACCATGGAAAAACTAGTACTTATTACAAAAATTCCTTTATTATATAACATAATCTCAAGTTTTTTGAAATATTTTTATCACATAAATAATTTGTTTTTGGAAATTAGTTCATTGTAGCACGATTTATGGCAAAAGTTTGGTTTTTAAATTTCATATTATCGAACTCATATTTTTGAATAAAATTAAATACTACTAAACAAGTTTTTAATTACTTACATTTTTTCTTTTCAATCTCGTATTATTATAGTCTCTTATTTGTTGTTACGAAAACTATAAAACTTTTCTCTTTCTGTCAAAAATTCAAAATATTTTTGGGAAGGACTGAAATAATAAAATTCGAGATATTCCATATCATTTGCTGGTAGTATTTAATAATAAATTTAATAAAAAAATATAATTTTTTTCATATTACTATTCTTTAACAATACCTAGAATTATCAGCATTTGGAAATAAATTACTAAATATTTTATTTAAATAAATGAAATGTTATTAGCCGTAAACTATCTAATTTACGATTGTATAATACAGCATTTTTTCCCAAGGTAATCCCCAATAATTAGATTTAAGCATACTAATAATAGAATCGGCAAAAATTCGAGCAAGAAAACTCAAGCCCCATCCTTTTGACTGTCACTCAGAACAGGCACTGCTCCTGCTCCCTCCCTCTTCTCCGAGTCAACCGCAAAAACTTCGAATTTCAAGCCTTAATTCGCTCTTCATAAGGCAGCGAGTACGCGATCTCCTCCTCCTCCTTCTCTTCCTCCTCGATCGAGAGAAAAAAGAAAAACGCTAAAAATTCCATGGCGCACAATTGCCGTCGCGTTTTTTCCCTCTATTACGCGTCATCGTCCGCAGCCAACGGCCAATGTTACCAGCAGCATCAGCGCGCAGCAACCAACTTGAGTTCTCGTCGCGAGCAAGAAAGGAAGCGCGCGCGCGCGCGCGTGCAGAAAAGGGAACGCGCGCGAGAGATCGAGACGACGAGAGAGGAAGGGAGAGAAAGAGAGAGAGAGAGAGAGACGATCGGGAGTTTCGAACGCGCGTCAGTCAATCGAAGCAACTGCTCGCGCACCGATGAAATAGTTAGTCGCTACAAGAAAGAGACCCGCGCTTGTCTGCCTCTTTTTTCAAAGACCTCTGCGCGCGACGATCGAAAAAAAAAGCCACGCCGGACACATAATACGAAGAGTATAAGAGAGAGGGAAAACGAAAGAGAGAGAGAGAGAGAAAGAGATCGGACGATCCACAGCACAGCGTCCTGTACTATATATACCGAGTTTTCAGAGAGCGCGAGCAATCGATTAAGCTTGACGCGTGCGGCGAGGGACAGGCGGAACGCCGTTGCGGATTACATCGCGCACAAGCTCGGTGTATATATATATACTCTCTTCTTTCGTGAAAAACGCCCCGGAATGACGGCGGTATATAGTGTATAGCGATATACACACAGCAACCGTGTTGGCCTTGCCTTTGAATTCTTTCATGTTTTCTTATTTACGCGGCCGAGTGTATATATACGCGCGCGCGCGCGTCGGAATCCCGAGCAAGCTCTGTACAGAGGTATATATACGCTCTATATAAAACGCGTGCGCCTCGTCGGGATTTAGCGAAAATTGGGATTTTCTGTAGTAGAAAAGGGTTTAATGATGGAGACACGCGGGATTTAAGGTTGTTGCGAATGCGCGCGCCCGCGCGGGAGGGGAAGAAATGCTCGGAATGGAAATGGAATTTTCTTTGTGAGCTTTTACAGTGGTTTTTCTACTGCGTGTTGTGCTTGTTGATTACATTGCTGGAACACAGTGATCACAGTGATACCGTGACAGAGTTGTAAATAATTTGCTTTTTTTTCCTGTTGGTTCGGAGTGAACGTGAATTTGTAGTTTTCATTGCTCAGAATAGTATAATCAATTACATTACAGTTATATATAGCTTAATTTTTTATTTTATATATTCAGTAAATGAATATAGATTTGCACTTGCAATGATCACGTACGTTAATTACGTCAATTATTTTTTATATAGTATGTGTTTCAACATTTCACTTTACATTGTATAAAAAAAATAATATAGAATTTGCGGCAATCCAACGGTAATCTTAATTGAATAATGTTATCTATACACTCGCAACCACGTTAACTAATCCATTTAAATAATTATAATTAATTGAAAAAAAAACCCTGTATCTCACATAACGTTTTATAAAATCCCCCTTCTTTTATTATATGCAGAACACTAGATAAGAAATTCTCAATACTAACGTGTGAATACGTGTGTATATATATATGTATAAATGCAGACTACATAACGGCGTCTTCGCACTATAAATATATATCTTTTCCTCCTTTATCAAAAAGCGAACATTGTGAACCCGCACGAACTACTGTTACATTTTATCATTTCTGTCAAACAAATCAGCCACGATTCACAGTTATACGTAATCCATATCATCTCCCTCGAGGTCTATACAAAACATCACCTCACGCCGCAAGCACAAACACTCATATACCTTTCCTTGGTACGTTACACTACACAAATTATATATATATATATACACACACGCAGCTATCCTTTTAATTGCATTAATTTTCTAATACGCACTTTCATACATACGTTTATACAAGACAAGATGCTCGACAAGAATCTCGCAGGCGTATATATCTATATATATATACTCGCTATGCTACACTTCCCTGTTCCTCACCTCTAATTTTCCCTTTTTCACGTGGCACGTATAAGGTACTTCGCAGAGCTCAGGAGTAGCAGCAGCAGCAACAGCGCATCAGCTTGACATTGACGGCCGTCTACGCGAGAGTATATATATACACATACGTGCAATGTGTGTTGCACATAGCACAAGAGAGAGAGAGAGAGGCGCGGAAAGAGGATCTCCGATTTACTCTAATTGGATTACACAGGCGCGTGAGCGCTCTATATATATATATATAAATACGCTTCCAGACGCAAGAGATTTACGGTACGTATCCGTTATTAAAGCCATCTCTATATTCATTACCGCGGCTCGCCGCTTACATATATACGCATATGTATATAGGTATCTATATAGACACACATACACACGGCTGTGAGAATAAGGATGAGGCGCGAAAGCAAAAGTCTAAGGATCTTCGACGCATTGTCTGCGAGAACCACAAAGAGAGAGAGAGAACAGCGAGATCCGTCGCGTCAGGAAGGAATTTGCCCGTTCGCTCCTTCTCTCTTACCTTCACGCGCGCATATGCTTGTTAGCTACTGCTGCTGCTGCTGCTACTGCACGCTGACATGAGACGTGTATATATATATATATATATACATACTGCTATGTGCCGCAGACTGACAAGTATTTTAAGCATTCGCGCGCGCGTTCACAATGCATTTGAATATGCAGATTTTCGCGCGCGCGCGAGAAAAGAGGCACTTTTTTTTCCTCTTTCCCTCCTCTTCTCTTTGTTTGGCAGGTGCGCACCACATTGCCGACGTGAGCATGCGTATTGTTGCTATATACTATGGTGCAGCGCGGCGGTAAGTAGCTCGACGCCGCGGTGAGTATAGTGCGTTAAATTTATTGTCCCGAGCGGCGCTCTCTCGACGATTATTATCGCGCGAGTGATTTACACGTGCTGCACGCGCGTGTGAGTATATACAGAGAAAAGAGAGAGAGAGAGAGAGAGAGAGAGAGAGAGGATATGACCGATTGTCGCACGCATACTTGAACACTAGTTAGCTGGAGTATGTGTGTATATATATATACAGAGATATCTATTTTTTTATTGAGACGTGATGAATATCTTCTTGGTTTTTTGCTTGTTTTTATGTGTATGTAATAGGTATTAGCTGAGAGGGAGAGAGAACTGCGTGTGCGTATCAATGATAATGAATTGTGGGAAAACGCGTGCGAGTGTATATAAGCGGGTGACTTTTCTTAGGCATTCTTTACCTGGTTGTCCTCGCGGGTGGTTGCTGTCGCCACATGGTTCGACCAAGGTCATTTGTTTTACATTTTACATAATGCCTACACGTCTATATATCTATATATGTATATAGGGAAAATTGTCGCTATGTAGTCAGCCATTTTTCTATGTCACACTTTTTACACTTCGATTAACATCTTATTAGTATCTTTATGGTATCTACTTTTCTATACAATATTTATTGCTTGACACAGTTTTATAGAACGAATAAAAAAACATTTTATATCCTCATTGAATATTCGATCGTATATTACAAACATCGTTTAAACAAGTAACAAAGTTACCTTAATTTCTTGTTGTAGAACAAATGTATAATTTATAACAGTCTTTGGCATTCTCAATTCTTATATACAAGGTGTCCCATTTTAATCGCTCACCCACAGAAATTGGCAGAAGATGTACTCGGAGCAAAAAATGATAAATACAAAAGTTTTAGGGTTCAAAGGGGGCCACCTAATGGTACCAACGGCTTTGACCTTGAACGCGATTTTCAAGGTTATTTCAAGATCAAAGTGGTATTTTTTTACGGGAACCACTATTTTTGACTCCAGAAATGGAAAGAGCAGAAAATAGCAGTTGCCATTAAAAAAACCATTTTTTCCTTGAAATAACCATGAAAATCGCGTTCAAGATCAAAGACGTTGGTACTATTGCCCCCCTTTGAACCCTAAAACTTTTGTATTTATCATTTTTTGCTCCAAGTATATCTTCTGCCAATTTCTGAGGGTGGGCGATTAAAATGAGACACCTAGTATAGTTACTCAAATTATTTTACAATTTTATACTCAGTAGACGTTATATATATATCGGCACACGCACAATATATAATACATATAGTCTTCCATCGAACTTGCACACTGCTTCTACAACAGTCAACTTCCATACTCTATCCTCATTCGCTCGCACCACATACTTATTAAAAAAAAACCATAAGTTCTTAAATTATCAGAGCCTCGCACGGCGGTACCGCGTTTCCGCACTCATTAAATATTACTCTTGCCGCGAAGCTGTACATTGTGTCGACTTATGCGCGTACACACGCGCTTGCTGCATTACCGCTGCATAAAGCCCCATAAAGTCTCTCTCCCTCTCTACTGGAAATTCCAAAGTTTTGTAAAGCAATACCTATTACACTTTGCTCGTAGCAAAGGCTGCGTAACAATAATTTTCCACGCGCGTGCAAGTTCGCGCGTACGCATACACGTATACGTATGTGTATGTGTATGTGTGTGTGTGTGTTTAGACTTAGCAGCGCCGAATCTCACGTGGCTTTTCGCCTCACTGGAAGTTGACGAAAGTTATCGAAAATATGCGCACGACGAAGGGTGAGCTAGTGTACCAAAGAGGAGGAGACGCGTATATATATAGTCGTGCGGTATAGGCCGTATACGTACTTCCGCTTGTTGCTGCGCAAACATTTTCTTAATAAGTATATATACACACACACACACACACATATACATACACACTGAGAGTGTGCGTAATATTCTCGCGAGCTGCGTGCTGTACGGTAGCGATAGAGCGCGTCGAGAGAGAGAGAGAGAGAGAGAGAGAGAGAGAGAGTGAGAGCGAAGGGAAGAGAGAACTTTATCGCCTGGTGCGGCACCGAGGTACTGTACATATATGTGTGTGTAGATATATATAGTTGGGTACGCCAAGTGAAAGAGTGGAGTGGGTGAATGAAAACACCGTAGACTTAATTGAGCTTGTTTTAAAAGATTATAAAGTTTTCGCCTGGAGCGAGGAATCCAGAAAGAGAAAGACGAGTGGTGCGCAAGCGTATACATATATAGACTATATTCTCCAAAGTTGCCTCATGGTGTTGAAAATTATTCGAAGAGTATTTTCAGGTATGCTCTTGTGATTATTGTAAGACAGTTTATATGCGGCAGTACATTAATCAATAAGTTTATAGTTAGGCTAAAACTTTTGAAAGTAAATTTGAACTCTGTTATATTATAACAGAAAGTCGTAGCTCTCATTGAATTATAATTTTGTTTTGTAAAATGAAAAAAAAATTGAAGTATAAAATTAAAAGATTCACAAGCGATAGCATGCTTAACTTTTGATACTATATGAATTAAAATTAAAATACCAGAAAATTTATTTTTAATAAGCCAAGAAACATGTAGGTGGCCATCCATTTGAGTGCCGGGTAGTAAGTGTTCATTTCGCTTTGCACTAGACTCGAGCGACAATTTTGGAGAAGCAAATAAAAGTAAAAAGAAAAACAATACTCTTGCTCTTCAACAGCAACAAGAACAGCATTTACGCCCTCTTAGTACAGGACATTTCTCCAAGTCGTGTGTCCTACGAACGAAACAAAGTGCCATTTCCTTAAAGTACCGGTATAATTACAAAGTAAAGCTTACAAGTAAACACATCTCACTGTACATAAAGAAAAAGCTGATTTCCCATCTCGAAAAAAGTCACGCGTTACTGTAAAAGTGTAAGAAATACGTATACACACAACTCTCGCATGTATATACATATACACTCGCTTATATTCTACATAAACGTTGAAACATCCGTCGATGCTCGTAGGAGAAGAGCTTTCGTGCCACTTTGAGCTCGCACCCTTTCTCTCTATCTCTCTTGCTTCCTCATAAGTAATCCTCGCGCGCTCGCGTAATTAATGGAATCCCGTGACACATGCAAATGCGCAGAGAGAGAGAGAGAGAGAGAGAACGAGCGTAGAGCAGTAGTAGTAGTAGTAGTAGTAGTTGGGCGACATTGCGACAGGATTTGTACAGAGCGCGCGCAAGCGCAAGCGGGCCGAGCTTAATCTGCGGGAACAGCGCGAGAGAATTAGACAGTTGGCTAGCCGAATTAGCACGGCGCTATACTGCCGAGCGCTTGGCGATTTTCGCTCTGGATTAGTTCGAGTTAAAGAGAGAGAGAGAGAGAGAGAGGAGGGGAATGTATACGAGAATACGCAGAATGTGGGTGTATGTATGTGTGTGTGTATATGCAAGAATGCGTCGAGCGACCGGATTAAGTGCTAAATTGCTCGGCGCGCATTGTTCGCCTTCCCCCGAATCTCGGCCACGTTTATATGATGAATACAACCGCGGCGCGTCCGCTCGCAATGATTAACGGGTCTACTGCGGCTGCTGCTCTGCTGGGTGAGGGAAAAAATAGAGAACTTCTCGGCTATATAACACCACAGCAGCAGCGAGAGAGCTTTTAATCAGCGATTTTCCTTTGGCGTGAGAGCGCGTAAGAGCGGATGAAATATTGTTATTGACTCGTCCGTGTGTATATATGTATATATATACGCGCGTGCTTTTTCGCCTCTTTCGAGCTTTTGCGGCTATGCGCGCGATCGTAGATGCATCTCGCAAGCTGCGTTAAGCTGCGAGACTAATACATTAGCTGTTAGAGTTTTGTGGCTCGCACGGTGTTGCGGCCCGAAGCTTCTTTTTAGTGTATTTATAGGTGTGAATGTACGCAGCTTTTTGAATGTTTTATGAGGATATTTGTTGTTTTCGCGTTTTATTTGTACTTAATAAATGGAAATGTTACGTTAAATCATTATATTATTTCGGAATATTTGAAGTGAAAGAACCAATACAGAATTCGAAACATTGAGACATTTATTTATCTTCACCTTTATAATAATTACTGTTCGAAATACATTTTGTACACTCGAACCTTTTTTCTCTCTCATAAATTATACCGTATTTTTAATTAAAATATTTCTGGAATATTAAATTTTGTAATAAAATATTCAAACGAAATAAAATGTTTGACGATGTTTATGTACATTTATAAAATTTATAATTTGTATTGAAAAAATTGTTATAAAATGATAATATTTTACATTACGTATATAAAATAAATAAATCATTTTTATATCGCAATTAACCCAGGATTTTTCTTTCAACCAAGCAATATCTTTTAATTTCAACTTATCGATCCCATTTTCCACAAGGCTAATCTACAAATCAAGTTGGCAAAAATATCCCTGGATCTTTGTAACAGCTGCAACTTAACCGAAAATCCGTCGATAACGAGGTAACAAAAATCCGTATTTCTCGACACCACGCGTAGCTCTCTCTCTCTCTCTCTCTCTCTCACTCTCTGGCGCTCGTTAGCGGCTGGAACGACGTCACAACTCAATTACACGAAGGCTCACGCTGCTCTGTAATGAAAGCGTTTCTCGCGCACGGTCTAAGTTGGCAACGTAATATCGCCCAGGCCGTCTAATGAATGAAGTTCTCTTTTAATTATTTACAGTTACGTCAATTACTAAACAGCGTTAGCTATGAACATTATGAAAATTTTGAGCGCTTGCGCGCGCATTGTTATATCCCGTGTGCAGTATAGTATATATACGCAAGCGTAACCCTTATATATACAGATATATACCTCTTGCATTTAATCTCCATAATGGATTATCTCTCTCTCTTTCTCTCGCTCTCTTGTACGAACGCCGGTCGGAGCGCAAACGAGCGAATGCAATCGTTTCGCACTGCAGCGATTCGCGCGGGCGCGTGTATAGTACTACTTATATATACATAGTTCGTATAAGCCGCGTTCTTGTTTCTATCGCGCATATCGCCTGGTTATGTGTATATATATATACCTATATACATATCCGTTTCTCCGCGGCGCTAATGGCTGCAGCGGCGGTGGCAGTGAAACGCTCGCGACTGGTGTCCGGGTGATTAGGGACATCATGCCGTGAGAAATCGTTAGGAGCCGATGTACACCCGCGTGGTGCTTAAAAGGAAGGAGAGGTCAATTGCTATGATCGTCGTTAAGTGGATTATTTATGATGGCTGGCATAATTTAATCGATAAAAATGAATTTGGGGCCGTTCCCAGATACATTATGTCAATGGCTGTAGTTGGTTTTTTATTTTTTTTTTTTAGAGGAGCGTGTAATGGTCGTTTTCATTAGGACGTGTGGTGACTTTCGGCGTTGTCAGCTGTTTAGTGTGTGAGTTATAGTAGTACTGTGTTTAAGTGTGTCGTTTATTAATATTTACGAGATACTTGGATATTTACGTGTAAAAATTAGAGTTGAAATCGTTGTCGGTCGGAAACGTACTCGAATTTTAAATAAAAATACGAGTAAAAATTGTTTTTTTTATGACGATTTTATTGAAAATTTTTATTTGAATTGCTCAAATGTTTTATAAATAAATGTACACTGAGAAACAATTTCATATATTGTCAAGTATATCGAACTTTTTCAAGTAAAATTCATTTAAAACAGGTACAATTTATCGGGATATCTATCTATAACATTCTTTTTTAGTATACATCTGTTTTTTATTACAAATAAAAAATATTTTGCAATACACAAAGTAAACAAACAAATTCTTCGAAAATAAGTTTTTACTTTTACTGCGCTATAATTTACAATTCGTCGCAAACCCAAATAAATTTTTGCAAGCTAAAGTATTATACACATGCTCTTAAACGTAAAGGACCTATATTTTCCAATACAATATCTTTTTTTGTATAGTTTGCACTCATACTTTTATATCCTAGTCCATATATCCTCAACTCACTGTGTCACTTCGCAATCCATTATATATATCTATATTTATATACATTTTTCCGCGACCTAGCACTTCTCCGTTGTCTTTTCATCGTGACCATTCGTATAACCCAGAGTCGCACCACGGCGTTCACAACGATCAAAGCGCATCGTCCGACACCGTATTATAGCGACACCCGCCAACCAATCACTTATTTCCCAATTCCCTGCAGCGTCTATCGTATAGAGCCAGTCGAGCTGATGGAGAAAAGGGAGAACAACGCGCCGCCACTTAGCTGGAAATTTATCGACGCGATCGTAAATAGAAAAGAAGAAGGCGAGTAGTGCGCGCGCACGCTTCTCTTCGTCCACTAATCCAATTAGCGATTAGCGCATCGTCGCTCCGACGTTCGGGGAGAGACGAGAGAAGATCCTTTTGTCGAGCTGTGTATATATACATATATACGACGGCAGCAGCGGCAAGACTCATTCGTTGCGGCTGTCGCTTTTCAATTTAGTTGTTAAATTATCAGTTGTACACGATGTGGTCGGCGTGCCGCGCGGCAAATTATATACATCGGGAGGTGAGCGAGCGGGAAAAGCCTGCGCAGACGTGGACCGACAAATAGGCGGCGGCGGCGTCTATAGTACGCAGGCTATATATACATATATATATATATATATTATTACAGTGTGAGTCAAAAGTTTTTCAGGGGGCATTTCGAAGGAGAGAGAGAGCGAGAGAGAGGCTGAGAGAAAGAGAGAGTGGCGAGTCTAATGAGATGAGGATGCGCAGGAGATTTATTGGGGGTGGTCGGACGGAAGGAGTAGCAGAGTGTTTCGAAGTGCTGGTTTATGACTTGACAGTGTGCTTGTGTTTTATAGACGTGATTTTTTTTATGATTTTTCACCAGACTTTGTAAACTGTTCAAAGTGTATGGACTCAAAATTTATTATCTATACTTTGATCTAAACTAAAAGTGAAATGTTACAACTGTTTATTTTATATAAGTGTTTCATAAACAATTGATTTTAAAATGCGTTTTTGTAAATAACGCATTGATAGTGATTTTCTATATTCACTTAAAATAATTTCAATTTTATTCCATTTACTATTAAATATTTTAAGATAATATGTATATATTACGTATATATAACAGTGATATCTCCTATCTCACGTAATTTCTTACTATAAGTATAGCTTAATTAATACTGGATAGATTTCAATTACTCGGGACCCAATAAAAACTGCTATAAACTAAGCGAAGATCAAACATAGATAAAACGGATTACCTATATACATACACCTTCATTTGAAGCATCCTCCTCCCATCTTATCCAATACAATCTTCCTCGGCCCAAAACTTTTCTCCGATGCTCTGCTCGTAGAGTTGAATGTATATATATATATATACACACCCCACCCTTTGAACGATAATTACGTGGCAAGACCAGAATCGGAAAAATCGAAAAGTCGGTAATCCTGAAAGCAAGAAAGGAGGCTCCACTGCTTCGTATACCTGTGCAAGTATAATATATATACACACACAAAAAGGGTCTTGAGACGAATTATCGGGGCGAGTAATTGGGAGCGAGAAAATGAAGGAGGAAAAAGTCAAGCGCTCAGAGCCTCTCTCGCGCCGTTACGTTATGGGCCGTATACGGATTACACGAATCACGCAACAATGGAGCGAGAGAACGAAAGATTATGGCCGCGCTCGGTGAAAAGATTAGCGGCAATTTTGCCGTACGGTATACTCCATTGCACACGCGCGTGCGCCGTACTCTTCATTTCGCGGAATGCTTGCACATACATATATATACATACACACACAGACACATACTGATCCGTATAAAGCTGAAGGTTTTTGATCTTATTATACGCGCGGGAGAAGCGGTTGAACTTGTGAAGTTTAGACGACCGTGATTGTGGTTCTTGTGTGCATATGGAAAAAAGGGTGTGTATATGGCGAGAGTTTTCATACTAAGTGATTTATTGCTTTTGGGATGTTCCTTATGCGATATTTATAGAATGAATAGTATATATTAATAAAATAGCTATTGTGTTTGAAGAGTTTTTATATAATGTCTGTCCATAAGAAAATTTGATTTTTGGAAATAAGTTGTGAATTATTTCATTAAAACATCGTTTTTTAAAGGTTGTAAAATTCTATGATATTCGTGTAAAGAAGCCTTTGTAAACAAAATGCAGTTACATAGCTATGAGAAAAAGTCGTGCCTTTATTTCATTAAAATGGGATTAGTATTATACCCTGTTACATTGAAACAGCTTTTAAGCAAGTTGAGTTTTTACCTTTGAGAACTTATTATAATTAATATTGTCGTTATAATTAAATTAATTTACCATATTTTTCATATTAGCTTATTAAAATAGATAACACTTGTATAATTTTTTTAATCAGATTAAAAATATTCTTTCTATATCAAAATTAATTGTATTTGTTTTTTTATACAATGCCAGGTTTTTTTTCCAGAAAAAGTTGTTGAATCCCTTGACTGACGGAAATAATCTTTTTATGGAATTTTTAATGCTTCATGACAAAGATTCTTTGTGTTCGTCAGTTAAGTGGTTGGATCATGTAAATGAATGCAGTTTACTATATTTGCTCGCATATATTTTTTAAAATTTTTATTAATTATTTCATAGATTTTTCAATCTATTAAATGGCCAAATAATGGGAGAAAAGGCGTTTTATCGGGATTTAGAAGAAACTGGACAAGAGAAGTTACCATTTTATAACCAGTACTAGTAAAAATAATGATTTATTAATTATAAAATAGTTTCGTTTTTCACCACGACATATACGAATCACATATTAATCACTTTTATTTCTATACCATAAAAAATAACATGACACTTAATTACAGAAATTGCATTCCAATGTAGAAGAATTCTCGTACCATTTCTATACAAACAAATTCACATGCAAATTCAATCCGACATCTGATTCCCGCATACTCAACGTAACTTTTATTTCAACTGCTGACGCTTAACGTGTCAAAAGTGCACGCCAAACATCTCATTCACGACTTAAAGATTAAATCCACTGTACATTCACTTGGGTTCCACAGGCGCCTGAAATTTCTTTGACACGCGCTATATGCGTATAATAAAAGCGACGTTTGCAAGTGCGGTTTCTCAAAGCTCATTGTCGATGTTTTCAAGTGCACCACTCGGGCTGTTCTTATTAAAAGGCTACTTAT
This sequence comes from Torymus tubicola, assembly GCA_035583055.1. NCBI lineage: Eukaryota > Metazoa > Arthropoda > Insecta > Hymenoptera > Torymidae > Torymus > Torymus tubicola. The sequence continues at coordinate 21,741 of JAWWEQ010028376.1, forward strand.
ACGCACACGCGTATACTACTACTACGGATTGACGTCAAGAGTAGAAGATGAGTGGATTCTCGTCAAAGCTCTAGCGTGATGGAGTTATAGCTAAGCAGCAGTTTGAAATATAAATATTCAATTTTCTTCGATGGAGTTGTATGGCAATATGCATTGAATGGTGTTCGTTGCACTGACAGTCCACTCGATTAATTGCGCTTTTGAATGCGTTGAATGCCCATCAGTATTTATAGGCAAGAGCGCGGGCTCTTGTATATTACGCTGCCGGGTTTACAAATTATTCAAATCCCTGAAACAACAATGATTATATTGTCTAATATTCACTTCAATGTAGATATCACAAACAATGCAATTAAATATTTAAAATCTTATATTAATTTTATTCATTTACAAATTTTAATTGGAATTACGATTCAATTATTATACATTTTGTGAAATTGTTAGTATAGATAACATATTGTGAACATATTAGCATAGTCATTTATAATGAGAACAACAACTGGGTGCGGTGATATATTAATTACAATTAGATAATAATGTTTCAGCGATTAATAATAAGCGAAAATGTCCCTATTGCGCGTTGATAACTAATTCCCACGTGTAATCGAAGAGTAGCATGTTGACTGTAATGAGGTCGCCGATACTATATACGTGCGCGATGTCTGTTAACTTTATCAAATATTATAATTAATTGTTTGGGGGGTACATGCAGCGCGCTGCACTTTATATTGTTCAAAACAGTAATGGAATAATTATTGACAGACTACGAAGGTCCTGTGCAAATCACGTTGATAAAATTAACTGAATTATTTGATATATCGCAAAACTTCATACAGTTTTGGGGAATCCAAGTGTACTTGACAGTATTAAAGTACAAAAAGGGTGGTAATTAACAAAATTTGCAAAATAAATAAATAAATAAAATAATGAAAAATAATAGGGGCGAAATGCGTTAAATCTAACTAGTTTAATAAAGTTTTGATTTTATAATTGTAATATAAATGAATAATGCAAATATATGATTTCAGTTTTAATATTGCAGTTTCATACATATATATTTTATGTCGCAATAAAAATTAATTACATTGAGCCACAGAGCAATTTTCTTTTCATCATATTTTCAGTGACATAATTACAAAAGGCATAATTAATACACTCTGGTATATGGAATTACGACGATATTGGTTTTCGATAGCTCACTCTCATCTAATAAATTTATCACTTTTCTCTTTTACCATTTATTTTTAGTAACTTTTATTTAAAAAAATATTTCTATTTTGATTTTTTAACTTAAAACCGATAGTCGAATCGAATTATCAAATGAGTAAACTAATGAACGCACATCTTTTTTCAGAACGTTATAGCACCCGACTTTTCTCACGCACACACACACGCGGGTACACAGTATATGTTTTAACCCTTTCGGAGTACCTCACGGAGCGCGACGGAAGAAAGAAAAATAAAGTTCTCTTCCACATGGCCGCCTCCGCACCGTCGTCCAGTCTCTCGCGTTTATATATATGAAAAATGCTCAGGAGGGGGCGCGAGAGCAAGAGATGCCGGGCGTTAGAAAAAGAAAAGGGTGCTTTTCTCTCTCGACTCCGACGTCCTTATGCATCCGCTCACACAATGGTTCTCCTGCCGTTAATGGCAAGAGATGCGTGTGTGTGTATATATATATATATACACGTATAGGCACACACACACACACACATACACACGCCTCGACCATTCACTGGCAAAGAGTTAAGGATAAACGAGCGTGATTTTCTTCTTTTCCAAAGTAAAATAAACACAGCGCGCCATGGTGTCGAGAGGGGGTGGCTATATAGCTGTGGCGGAGAAGAAAAAATATAAATCGTATCCGCGCGCATATTCAACGGCGGAAAACTTTCTACGGCACGCGCGCGCGAGGGGGTTGAAATTCAATAAGAAGCGCGATCCTACGCCCCTCTACCTCCTAACCGAGGGAATGCAAAAAAATGTGGAAAAAGAACGTGGCGCGACAACTCCAACCTTCGTTCCCTTCTCCGTCTGTCTGTCTGTCTCTCTCTCTTTCGCTCGACGATTTTAATGAATATATGTATAAAACAGCAACGTATGTGTTTATATATGGAACATTGCGAGGGTAAGCATATAGCTTCGTCGCGAAGATTGTATATAATACGACGCGTCTCTTATCTTTCCTTCTCTTACACGTTTACATATAAATATTATAAGCATATACACGTATAGCAATATGCGTGCCACGTTCGCGACTACCACACATTCACATTGACGTACGCGGCTATATATATACGTTCTTCTTTTGTGTTATCGCGCGCTGTGTATTTGGTGAAACAAGCCAACGATTGTTCATGCGCTTACGGGGGAATTATATGCGCGCAGTCGCTTCTCATGTATAT
>JAWWEQ010028387.1:0-24144 GCA_035583055.1 Torymus tubicola
GCAATTCTGAAAAAGAAATATTTCCACAAAGTACCTATGCTTTTTAGAAATTTTATTTTTATTTAGTTAATTTATGCTTATCTAATATCCAGTTGTTTGAAGTTTTGGGCGAATACAAGGTACAACTTGGCTGAATGTGTATGTCAATGAAACTAACTCCAAATACATGACCCATCCAAAATTAAAACACGTGGACGCACAGAGCAGCCGTGAGCCGACCGACACTGACAGCTGACGCGATCACAGCGCATGTTCGTGACGCCTTGCAGCGGCGTCTTTCACACTTTTTACCAACTGAGCGCGCGATTTGAGTTCACGAATATTATTAAAAATTTTTGTGTGTGTTTAGATTACGTATATTATGTATAAAATATATAAACATTAAATCAGTTAACGTATTTTCTCAGTTTGATATCTAATGGAAATGCTTTTTCCGTAGTATTTTTTTGTTAAAAAATTAATTAAAAAATTATTTTTATAAATTTTAAATTACCATTTTTAAATATTAAGTTTTTTTCTTTAACCGGAAAATTTGTTGTAAGAAATTGATTCTTGGTGTGACTTACGTTTGCGTGATAAGATCCAAATTGGTAGAAACTGGTGACACGTTCCTATAGAAGTTTATTGACATTTTTGCTTATATCTTCGGTAATTTTTCAAATATGACACTCAAACTTATTTTACAAGTTTATATTAGAATAATATATAGAACCGAAAAATCAAATAAAAAAATATTGATTTTTTTCAAATTTATAGATGTAAGACCGCCTTAATTAAAGTAATAAGACAAGATTAAATATTATTCGCAATTACTTCCTGTTAAATGAAATTTTTTTCTATAGTTCCGTAGTCATACTCCAAATAACTGTTAGTATCATCTCTATTTTTTTTAATAATTCCTAATAACTGTTAATAACTGTTGCTATAGCACCTTCATTTTTAGTTATTATGATACGAAACTGCAAATAATTGCAAATGTGGTACTTTCAGCCAGGTATGTGGAAAAATTAATAATTAAACTGAATTAAATTTCAATTAAATAGAAATTTTTAATATTATATTTTAGAATTGTACATTTCTGTACATCCTTGTATAACTTTGTACATTTCTGTATATTTCTGTACTTTTCTGTATATTTCTGTGCTTTTCTGTACTTTTCCGTAATTTTGCCCGAAAAATGGACAAAATTCACAGTAATTTACAGAAAAGTACAAGAAAATTACAAAAATTCACAGAAATGTTACACAGATGTACGGAAAAATACATTTCTTACTTCCGCCAGGGTAATCTTTTCTAACCACCTTTCATATTCAGTAATATTCGTAAAACTTCGCATGAACTTTATTTTTGTAAACTATAATTACTAGAAATCGATCGATTTCTAAGCTTGTTCAACTAAAATGTATTATGACTAGGTACTGGTACATCAAAATCGGGCCAGCAGGACAACCTAATTTTCTGTGGCTATATATTGGTACATGGCCTCGTTTTTATATTTCTATTATAAAAAAGAAAAAGAAGACTTAATACATATTTTTCTATTGAAGTTTGTTAAGGGAAGTCAATTTTACATAAAAACCAAAAAATATGCATCCAATAAAAATTTTTAATTTTTGAATGACGAATTGCTTGGTTTCAATCTACTAAGCGTCCAGTTACTGGTACATTTACTTTAATGGACTCTGTACACGATTTATTATGTCCACTATACAAGTTCATAATTTTATTTTTGAGGTAAGCTCAGTTGGTTGGCCGAGAGCAAGAGGAGTTTTGGTTAAGGTTCGGGTAAAATCAGCGGTAACGAATTAATTTATATTTTAAATAAAAAATCATAATAATATCGAAGGCAGAGCGAATAAAAAGTAAAAAAATTAAATAGTAATAAAAAAATGGATATTGCGCGTAATTAATAATTTAAAATAAAATTAAAGAATTTAAGATCTTGCGAGAATCTCGTGCGGAGAGGATCACTCGCCCTTTCCCCTTCGACTCCAAAGGGTGTAAAGTCGACCCTTTATGCTCTTGAGCGGACGTAGTCCGCTCTGGGCGACGGAATGGGGGACTCCTTTTGCCGATAGCGGCGAAGCCGCTGTGGCGGGAGTCAGGCGTGGTCCTCTCCGAGAGAGAGAGAGAGAGCCTGGCATGGCGTCTAGGCCAGGTAGGTTCCTCTGTCGAGGAGCGCAGATGGGGAGTGTGCTCCGAAAAATCGGAGCACAGCAGAAAACCTCGCCTGCAGTCCGGGGCGAGGTTTCCAGTTTGCTGATTGGTTACCGCACGGCGGCGGTAAATAATCAGCAGATGGTTGAAAAACTGTTCACGAACCGGTCGAGAGTGCGGCCCTTCGACCGAACTGCGACGTCGCGAAATTTCGATGCTCGAGTTTTCGGGGATAAAGTCGGGGATTAATAATATTCCCCGAATATTATAAAAAAGGAAAAAAAATGCGAGACGTCGCGGAAGTCATTTTGTTAAAAAAATAATTATGCTTGAATATTTTCTTTCTATCATATTAATTTCTTCAGCATTAAAATTTAATTTTTGTATGACAAAAACATTTGTGAATGATAGATCTTCGTATCGGTATCACTGAAAAATCATAATTTATATATTCATAGGCAGAATTTTATGAAAGTGAAAACATTCTTATGGTACGTGTTTCAAATATTTTTAACAAATGTAATTGCATTTGAGAAGTATCAAAAAATAAGCTACATTATATTAAAGAGAATGGAAACAGCAAAAGCTATCGCGAAAATTCCGCTATTAGAATTAGTTTGTGACCGCACTGTTTCGAATGTAATTTTTAATTCAGAATTGTTTGGAAATAATCTGTTAATGAAAACTTTATCTTCACCTTTTAAGCATTTAGCATTATCATAAATGTATAAAATACATTAACGTTAAATCAATTAACGTTTTTTCTCAGTTTAATATCTAATCAAAACGCTTTTTTGTAGTATTTTTTTGTTAAAAATTCATTAAAAAATTATTTTTATATATTTTAAATTAACATTTTAAAATATTAAGTTTCTTTCTTTGTGTTTTGCACAAAAAATGCATCGCGCGCGCCCGCCGGCTGGTTTCTGGCGGACGCTCCCATAAACGCGCTTTCGTGATCCCACAAAATTGTTTTTCCTCATAACAAGATTCCCTTAAACCTTAGACTTCCTTTAGACCTTAAAAATATATCGAGCCTTAACACCGATAAATCCAATCATCCATTTTAATCGTGACTTATCCGCATCCAAAACTTATATCGTAAATAAGATTTACGTGCAACGTATTTATATATTATATATATAAATACTTAATTGTATAGAAATTCTTTGAAAATCTTTTATTTAAAAAATTAAAATATATTTTCAATTAAATTACAATGTAATTTTACAAAAATGTAATACAATCAAAATAGTATATTACGCTACAAGGGCAAGAAGTTGAAATTCCTGCACTGCGCGACATGATGTCCGAGGCGAAGCGAGGTTGTATATAGCGCAATATACTATTAAACCGAACGAGCGATAGTGAATGAGACATATTTCGTTAGTCCAGGAATTATTTCGAAATAAAATGCTCGTATTGATTGACGTTAAATAACCCATACCCAAACATATATAATCCAATATTGGTGCTAAAAGATTCTTTCAGGTGTTCCCTGGTTTGAAAATCAAACTTTTATTTACCTCAAACACTATGATTGCTTCAACGTTGTGTCCTAAGCCGATAACTTTTCCCTTGCAAATAAATGATTTCGAATAAAAGTTGGTGAATTTATCCTCGGTTAAAACATACATATAAAAGTGGAACGGTACAAAGGCACATTCGATTATCGAATAATTATTTAAAAGCATGAGCTATAGATGAATAATTTTATTATATATAATAATATTCTTTAACAAATTAATGCGTACTTTACTTATTACTAAAATATGAATTTACTTATTTATATTTTCCGGCGATATTTTATAATAAAGATTACCGAATTACATAAAAAAATTAAATAAACATTATAAAAATTCAATAACCCAATAATCAGTTACACTTTAGATTTCAAAAATGAAGCTGGCTTATATTATTCTTCATTTCTAAATAATTATAATTTTATCGAAATATTACATTTACATAAATACTTCCTATACAGTATTATATTTTAATCTCTTAACGACTGTTTAATATTTTTGGAAATAATATCATAAGATTAATCTTTTTATATGATGATATTTATAATTATATATGTATTTATAATTATAGTATTTATCTGATAACAAATATCACAAAATTCTTTATTACTGCATTAATGTAATAACTTAGCTAATCAAGGATTGAGATATTCTCAATAATATTTTTCTATTGTTTGTTAAATTATTTACGTAAGAAAATTTTGTTAACAATTAATATTTTTTAACACATTAATGCCTCACTTGGAATTTGCTCATTATATTTTAATGTTTAATTTTACATTAATATCACAAATCCTACAAATAATATATTGATAAATACTCTGTAATATGACGAAGGGGAGAGTTGCACACTCACAGCCATTACAATCTCGTACTATTTAATAAACTTTGCACTTAATATTTTAATTACGGCATTCATTCAAGTTACAATAAAATTTAGTATCGCATGAAAAATCACAGTATAAAAAATTATTTTTGTTATCTCATCTTTTCTTTGTTATTGCACTAATTTATTTTAATAATTACTTTATTTCTTCTTTGAACATTTATGACAAATTGAAATAATATTTTTTTTGTTCATTATTGGCCACTTTATTAGTGCCCAGTTATACTGATGATGTGGGTATAATATCGTTTTTTAATTTAAACTAAAATAAATCTTTATTTGTTTATTTCTGTGAAAGTAAATTAATATCTCATACGAAAAACAGTCAATATGTCCAAAAATGTTGTTAAGTGAGTGTGCTTTCGAAGAATGTAGGAATATTAGCGGATTAAAGTAGGTGGAAACATTAAAAATTTAATTAGATACTTTTGCGCTAAAGAGATTTAACAATAATTAATTATATATTATATATGCTATAATTAGTGATTTGGTAATTATTTGTTCTTCTGCTAAAAAAATAATGTAAAAAGTTTTACAATAATTAATATAGATGTTTTGTCATGCTTTTAAAATATTTGACAATTTGTTTGAGTAACTTCTTTAACTTTGACTTATAAACATTAAATTTCTAATAAAAAATACTGTACATTCCACTGCTCTCACAAACTCTCCCCTATACGAAACGGTTACAATCATACATTTGAAAATGACTTGAATACCATAATGTGCGCCTACGTAATCTCCAGAGATTATTAGAATCGTCACAATCCTCATTACAAAACCATCGGTTAAAATAATCCGGTTACGAGCATCTCTACCTACCTGCACAATGATTTCTTTGCTCTTGGAGGCTCAAACATTAATCTCGCAACAATATTTCAAAATACTGTCTATCTTACCCTCTCGTTACATTCTCCAGCAGCGCAATATGAAGCTCCACTTTAAGCTTCTTATTGTGCAACGCGCTTCTATGCGTTCGATAAATATACGATCGACTACTTGAATAACGGCGGCCTTCCTCTTTTCCGACCAATTGCGACCGGATGAAATATGCAAGAACGCTCTGGAAAATTGCCTTGTACGCGAGCGTGTTCGGTGTGGGCTAGCGTGGCGGCGACCTCCTACGAGCTGTTGTGCAGCACCACGAGATACGTCGTCATGGCACCAGCGATCTGTGCGTGGGAGTTAAAAGTAAAATACAAGTGTCAGAAGTTATTCCGAACGTTTCACGCGAGAGCGAAAACGTAGAAGATTCGAATGATAGGATAACGGGAAAAGCGGATATAGAAATTCTGTCAGCAAACTGAATTCTCATTCAAAATAATGACTTTACGTGATAGTAGACAAACGAGTCCAATAAACTAAAATAAAAAATGATTTCCGTTTTGGAAGTAAAGCTTTGTAAAAAAATTAAAAACCATGTATTTCTATTAATCATGTCTCTATTAATAACCATGTACGTACATTCACGCAAGTGCCCAGAGATCTAATCAGGCTATAGCGCGGTAGCTGCAGCTAAGCCATTAACTATTGTTAAAAAAAACTATTGTTATAAAACTTTTTTTTTCGAACATTGGATTAATATAAAAATATTGTTCACATACACTAAAGGCATTCAAAAAAGTCAAAGATGGTCGCGAGTGAAAAGGAACCGCCCGACAAGCTCCCGGACAAATCTTATAAGTATTGTGGGAAAAAATGTACGACAATGATATGCAAAATCTGTGAACACATCTTCCATCCAAGTTGTATCAAGAAACAGAAAGACGAAGTGAGATACCTAAGTAAATCAATATGATAATCTGCTCTAATCAGAGCCATGGCAACCTAACCTCGAAATTTGAAAAAAAGAATCTGAATGACTCAGTGAAATACTTGATAGCCCAGATAAAATTAAGAAGTACTGAAGATTTCAGAAAAGTACTGCTGGACGATGTAACCAATAGAACTATAGATTTACATAATCAATCTATGTTTAATAATGAAGCCGAATTTGAATTACTAGAAACGGAAACTCAACTTCAAAAAGAGTTGATAAAAAAGTTACAAGAGAAAAATCAACTTCTAAGAGAGCGTTATTGTTATTAACATAAAAGAAAGTATTGTAGATTGTATTACAAAAGACAAAAGTATTTAAACTAAACATATACGACAAATAACAAAACAGAAGATATTATCATTAACTGTGATAAAGTCAAGGAATAGTTATTGAAAAAGTAAACTGAGATCGACATGAGATATTCAAGCTGAGAGATTAAATAATCCAAAAATATAAATAGTAGGTATTGACAACTACACAAACATGGACGAGAATGAACTGGAAAATGATATTAATAATAGAAACTCTATTAGATACTCTGAGAAAGGAAAGTAATACACGTACATGTGTAAGTATAAGAAAAATCTTTTCATGTAGCAGCTGACATTTATAAATTTATCAGAGATAATAAAAATTAAGTTTTTGTTGGACATCAAATTTGTCGAGTCAAATATTAAACCTTGTATTTCATGCGGAAAATTTGGACACAGTAATAACTGTAAAAACGACTCTGCGTGTACTTATCAAATGCTCGGGAAAGCATAAGTTCAGTGAATGCAAAAATGTAAACATTAAGAATCTTAACTGTACACACAGCCAGTCAAACTTCAAAACTAATTACAGTGTTAATCACATAGCTGACAACGTGACATCCTGCGGAATTGAGCCAACAGACTATCCAATTGCACCTGTTTTTCCTTCAAGAGTTTTACAACAATAACACCAACAAAGTGGAAAATAAATACAACAGCAATAAAGTGGAAAGGAAAATTTAATCATAAATACGACGAAGACAACAACAGAAGCTACAACCAAAGCAGAAACAGCAGTAGCAGCAGCAACAACAACAACAACAATCAAAAAGTAAATCGGAGAAAACCAAATAAAAAATTTTTTCTTATTTTAGGGTATAGGATTAAATATGACTTTTGATTTTCTTGAAAGAATAGAAAAAGACTATGTCAGAAAAGAAAAAACATGTGATAATATAAATATTTTTAATAACTGCGAATTTCGACAAGTTAAAAATTTTAACAAAGAGCATGAATAGTAAACCATCTATTGTCAACGGTACGGAAACGTTTATACAAATTAAAAATTTAATTTACAAAAATTCAAAATGTTGTAAAAAGTATTTGATTTTCATAATAGAAGTCACTCGTAGATGGGCTGGAGAGAGCAAGATGATCATTAAAAAATCTTAAGCTCCAAATAACCTGGGGATGCGAGTTCCAGGTAGTAGGTGTAGAGCACGCAGAGGAGCTGAACGGACCGAGATGTAAATAAAAAGTTATTAAACCCTAAATACCCTGGGGATGCGACTTCCGAGTTCCATCTATAGATGGTGTGAGGCATGCAGAAGGGCGAAAGGACCCAAGCTACAAATTAAAAATTAAACCCCCACATAGGTGGAGCGGCGGCACGATGATGGACTAAAGATAGCTATTTGAATGATTGACAGACCGTTTGCTATCTTTAGTACGTCTGCGTGCTCTACATTTTCTACGCGGAACTCGCATCCCCAGGCTATTTGGAGCTTAAGATTTTTTAATTATCATCTGGCTCTCTGTGACTTCTATTATGAAAATCAAATACTTATTACAGTATTTTGAATTTTTGTAAATTAAATTTTTAATTTACTACTAACAATAAAAAATTTTTAATAGATATTGCGGGTTATGTCCCAGCGTCGTGCGAGGAAGAATTTTATATAATTCTTCCGAGCAGACACTGCGGGCCCACACCAGCAGATTGTGGGTGTCCCCTGTCCAGCGCTGGAGAACGCTGAGACAGCCGAACTGGCAATAACACCGGCCACCGGAAGACATGCGATCGCGAGTCTGGCGATCTCCGCCTCTGCCCGACTGACTAGGTGGAAACCAAAAAGCAGTCGCCTCCAGGCATTCACAAAGAAAAGTTCAGGAGTGACCATGGATAGGAAGATCGCGACTCAACACAAGCGGGATACAACATTCGCACTCTTTCTATAAAAATTACTATAATTTGTATTAACAGCGGGACATATTGCTGTTGTATTAAAAATCGTATTTTAACATCTATGTAACTTCGTAATTTTATTTTTCCCTTATCTTCAAAAATTCATATGTAACATTGTAATTTTTGTTTTTCCTCATTTTAAAAAATTCGTATGGTTTTAATATATTTTTAATTATACCTTTGAATTATAATTTGGTAAAATAAAAATATTCGTATACATTCAAAGAACTCAATCTAAGCGATCGATCTCGAAGCGTCGACAAAAATTAATCAAAAGTATCGTTAACCAAATTCTGTCAATAATTATTTATCGAAAATCATTAAGAGAAATATTTAAAGAGATATATTATCTGAGATTACATTATTCTAGATGTACCCAATCTTGTACAATAAACTATGTACCTCTATTAAAATGACGAAGGAAAAACACTTTATTAAGCGTAATAAGTTCTTTAATACAAATTTATATTTATAATTCATATATTTCCACTTTTAACTAAACTATAATACATAATCCAAATAACTTTAAAAAAAAGTAAAAATAACTTTTAGATAACTCGCATTAAAAAGAATTTATTTTTAGAAACTTACAGATAGCAAAAGAGGAAGATCGATTCGGATGAGCCCACCTGCCGCAGAAAAATATAGCTCTCTGAGTTTAAAGTAAGCACCGACTTCCACATTGCACTAAAAAAGATAAATAAAAATGAACTTACGGTCATAAAGGTGCCAACTTTAAAGTTCATAAAACGAATCTTGGAGAATGTGTTACCTTGAAAAGACTTCGTTTTCGAATTAATGTAGACTGTGGCATAAAGGCGGCTTTTCCTATGCTATTAGCCTTAAATTTAAAAAAATGCAAATTATTAATAATTATATTCTTTTATTATCTAAAGTGTAAATAAATAGGTATTGAAAAATTTCCGATTTTATTTGATTCCAAATATTGAACCGTAATATCACTCAAGAACTTATCTAAATAGGTGAATAATTCGTGTTCCGTGTTAATAAAGATCTGGTACCCATAAGGGTTTTGTATTCGTGAGCCAAAATTATCCATTGGTCGCTAAATCGTGTAAACTAGAATTTCCATGATCTAAAAGCCCGTGATCCTAATAGTTGTTAAGTCAAATGATCCGGAGCTTTCTCTATATAAAATGCCTTTGATGAAGAAAACTACTGATTTAGGTCGCTCACAATCAAGCTACTTACGATCCAACCTTTTATGTACCTATACGATGTTGGTTTGTAAGCGTATGTAAGGTGTGTGTGTATATACATATGGGTGTATATGCATATTTAAATGTACTTAATTATCTACTTATTTATTTAATTAATCAAAAACTGGTCATTATAGTATATTGTAAGTGTGTCAGATTAAACATATTTCGACATTTTGTATTTTATATAAATATTCCAGGAACGTAACTGCTATTTGTTATTTTGTGTAAGTTCCTATAAACTGTTGGTAGTCTAACTAAGTAAAGGCATCTTTAGTACCATTGGTTTTCATAAAACCAAATTCATTGTAAGCAAGAAGATCCTTTTAATTATTAAGCATTGCAGTCTTAAATGTAGAATTTTTTTCTAGAATTGTTACCTCCTAAAGGAAGCTTTGTAATTTAAAATTTTAATTTTGCTAAAACATTATAAAAACCTGTTTTGCTCGGGAAATATTTATTTTTGAATTATTACTTTTCGATTACTTAACATTTTAAAGTAAATATCTATTATTATACATTATAATTACTTCCGAAGCGGGGTAAAATTCTTTATAATTTGAAAAAAAAATTATTCGTATCTATATTATTTTCCGAGTTATTAATGAAAATTTTTTTTTAATAAGTTATAATCAAAAAATAAAAATACATAATGTTTAGAAAGGTTTCAAGTCTCGATTACATTGATATCAGAGAAAAGTAATTTATAAAAAATATCATTTTTTTGACAAACGATAACTCGAGTAAAATTGATTAAATCGCTTTAAAATACGGTGACAGGGTCACACCGTGTTTCATTTTTAGCGTCACTTTGATCGGCTCAAACCATAACCAAGTCAGATATTCGACAGCGTCGTTATGCTACTGATGTAAAAATCCTCAATGTAGTGGATCAGAAGAGGCTGTGCAACAGGACTGGCATCTATTCTTGGCATTAGAATCTTATGAAGGACTCTAGTAAAAACAGAGAAGACGGAGATTAATCTGAAGTCTCCTGACAGGAAGCCTGATACTTTTTGGAAATGAAGATGGTTTTCGATGCCGTCAAAAGTTTTGGAGGTTGAACGTCTGAGTGGTGATACCAAGAGAGACAACTCGAAACACACGTAAAATGATATCACGTAGATCATAGATATCCGCTGCTAGCGTCGCATATACTGTCCTGGAGATATTTTGCTTGGAGTCGGTGGTATGAACGCTTGGAAAATTCCGTAAGCATATGAGTAGAAGATTGAAGACTGGAAGAGGAAAAAGACTACCCCCACCATCATCTTCTTCTAGCCCCGTTTCATACGTAGATGTTAGTGACTGTGGGGATCCGCTTCCTTGATAGTGCCGCATTTGGCTAGAGTATTGTTTGATTAGGACTTTGTAGGACTAAAAAGTCGGAGTTGGCTGATGGTTGTTGTGGTCCAATGTGGAAATAGTACCCTCAAAGCCCGATCGATAGAAGGAACTGTTGGACAAGCTGCTTAGCCTCTCGAGCAAGGAGGAAGGTTTACTGGGCCGTCCAACCAAATAGTTAGCTATTATTATTCTTCTTCGTAATAATTAATATAAAAGATATTATTTATTCTTCTCAAAATTAACCGATTAATAAACAGATTATCATTGTGCGTCAAAGTTTTATCTGTTACGAGTTTTCACTTTTAAAATTTTAATAAAAATTTTCTGTAAAATTACCCTGGAAATTAAAAAACTTTCTACAAATTTCTTGCGGGTAGTTCTGCAGAAATTTGTATCACATAGAGTTTCTTATAAAAATTTGGTTCTACAAGAATCTAGTCTGCAGAAATTTGTTTTAGCTAGACTAGTTTCTGCGAGGATTTAATAAAGATGGCGGACCGACAAGCTTGAGTTCAAGCCCTGAAGCTCATGAGATCCTATATAGTAGTTTCTGTTGTAACTATATCCGATAATACGGTAGAAACAGTCAAATAGTTTGGCGGTTTTCACTTAAACCTACTTCGATTATGCTCGAATGCGCGATTTAAGCTCAACTGATTTGTAGAATATATTGAGAGCGAGAGTAGAGATACATAAATCGACGTAATGTATCTCTCTCTCCCCCTCCCTCCCTCCCTCCCAGAGCAAGCCAAACCCATTTTGTTCATAGCCACAATAATGATATGTGATATCTTCTATATCAAATAATAATAATGTTAATATGCGCATTAGAGATGAAGCTATATGTTGGAAAATAGAGACATCATTTATACCAATTTTCCTTGTTGGAATTGTATTTATGTTAAAATTATGATAATTAATATTAAATGTGTAATCAAATATATAAACACAATTGCAAAATAGAGCATTTTCCTATTTAAGTTTATATTTATATATGGTTGCTTCTCTGTCGAATCGAGGGGTCAAAAATAGATTTTCTTGAAACTTAGTGAGAACTTTCTATCTTGTGTACGGGGTACTGGTAATTTTTTTTTAGATTTTTTAAATTAATGTTTTCAAACTGTGTCATGGCAAAGTTGACAGTTATAGCATCTTTTTTGAATAGTTTTTTTTTTTGTAAATTTTTTTTAGTTTTTTCATAAAAATATTATGTATTATATTTACACATATTTAAATAAAACACTATAATTATAGTTACTATAAAAAATATAAAAAGGTAAAAATTCTGTAGGTAGACTGTTTACTACAAAATTCATGGAAATACTTTTTTATTGTACAAAAGTGTCCATATCAATCCCAGAATGCAATACAATTATGTTTGGATCTAAAAAAATTCATCTACTTTTTAAAGCCTCAAAAAAGGCATGCAGGTCTGAAAAATATAGTTACAATTTTATGGAAAATTTTTCGAAAAAAAGTGTATGTAAAAGCTCTCGAATTATTGCTTCCTCATTTAATTTTATCTTGAACATTAAAAATTTGAATATCTTACTGGCGGCTTTTTCGCTGTTTTTATTCATCTGCTTTCTACCATTCTACATTTTCTACCATTTTCATTAGAATGTGATTACATTTTGTAGTAGCGAATATTATAATTTAATTTACAAATAACTAAATTTTATTGTTCCTAGTAATCGAACTTTTCAGTGTGTTATCATTTTCCTTCCTTTAAAAGTAATATATTGCCGATATAAGTACAATGTCTTATTGTGATATCAAGTTTATCTAGAATTCTATGAAAAAATCTACAGTGAAAGTATTGACTACCATGCTTACGGATACAAAGCAAATATTAATATTCTCATCTTAACACATTTTTTCCACAGCTTGTTCTATGAAGAAGCAAAAATAAAAATAATACTATGAATTTTACGTTTTTGATAAATAATTTAAAACCTCCCTTTTAAAAATGTTTGCTTTACATTTTAATGTTATGGTAAACGTTTTTTAACAAAGATAAAATATATAATATATAATACGCAAATATAAATACACATTATGTACAGACACACAAAGGTAATCATCTTACCTCGAATGCAGTCAAATGGCAAATCCCTGTAATAACCATCAGATGTACTATACAGGCGGTGACCAGCATTCCCTCCCTTAGCTTGAGTAGCTCCTGATCCGTGCCAGCAAGCGTCTCGTTCATCGCGTAGATCCGTGAGAGCGCATTGATCCACATTGTCGCTATCCAGAGCAGCAGTTGGGTCGAGTAGACCTCGTTCACCGTATCAGCAGCGTTACCCAGCGAACAGTGCAACCACCACACGTCTTGCATCTCCAGCTCTCTACCCCGATAGCCGTAGGACGACGAGACAATGGTCCCAAGCGTCTCGGTGCTTCCTGCATGCAAGGATTTCAAGAAATATGAATAAAACGGTCTCGGTGAATAGAGTATAGAGGGACATATGACAAGGTTTGATCGGGAAAAACTCGAGAGCTGGCCACGTATTCAGCAAATATACCCACCCCTCTGCGCGTTATTGCAGGATTGTTGATGCTTGAAGGTTCGATCAACAATGCGATATTTTGGATGTTTTGTTTTGTTGCTACAATGCAGAGTTTTTTTACTGTATTTACATATAAAACTTTCCTTCTCTTCGAAAGTATATTTTTAATATGAGTAAAATTATTTATTTCATATGTCACGATATTTGAAATTTAAAAAATTGAAATTGCATAAAGGATCATAAAAATGCTTTATTTCAAAAGTATACAAGACCATCTACTTTAAGCTCACCAGTTATGTTAAGAGTAGTATTTTCCTTTTCTTTGGGAACCTAAAGCTATTTTTATTTGTACGCGATAAATAATAAAAAAGCACAACAATACATATCAATTTTTTCACACTCGTATAAAAATACTTGCTATAAGAAAGAAAACAGCCGTACCTCAAAGCGAATTCTCAAACACCCCCCCCCCCTGCCCACCTCTTCTCACACTCTAGCTCACGCATGCACAGCTATGCACTCTGGCATGAAAGATATGCGCATACCCACACCCTTACAGAGCATGCGAAGCTCACTTGCAAAGCTCTTCGCACTTGTACCAGCCAGCAATGCTGCCAGCTCTAAATCACGCGCGCACGCCGCGTGCAGTCATCCTCCACACGATTCCTGCAGCGCCGGTGTGCTCGTTCGTCTTCGAGTCAACACCCTTGGTTTCTTTCTCGATCTTCTTTCCGCCTACCCTCCCCCAACTCCCTCTCTCCAGGCTTTTATGATTCTCGTGTGCGCGCAGTCTTTTCTGCCGCTCGCTCTATTGACCTTTTTTCGCCTGCTACTCCCGTCTGGTTTGCGTCATCTTAATCTTCATACCTTCCCACGCGATTGCTCTTTCTCTCACTCTTCTTCTCTCAGTATTTCTCTTTCAGAGCGCACGAGCTATAAGGAACGAACAAAGGATGAAGTCGTTATGAGATGAGAGATCAGAATTTGGTTCAGAAATTGTTGGGAGAGCTAAGTTTTTGTAAGAGATTTTCCTTTCGCCTACTGATCGAAATGAACAAACAGTTTTTTGGAAAATCGCGACTATTCTGATGCACTATTTTAATATCCGCCCATAATTCTTCGATTTGTTATAATCCTCTATTTATTCAAAACCATGGCCAATCAGCTCCAATTGAAAGCAAAATTATTGTTAAATTCCTATCTGTTCAAAAGTTATACTGATAATACATTTTTAATAAAAAATTTTAGAATTTCGTAAATATTTCGAAGATAATTTAATATCTGCATAACTTTTGAATCTATAAAAATTTTGATATAAACTTTCTGTCAAATAGAAATATTTCGTCTCAGCTTTCTACTGGTAATACTGATATTATGTGGAGATAGTAATTACAAGCTATTTTGATTTAAAGAGCGCCAAAATTTTTGGAAAAAAAATTCTTCTTAGTCTATTAAAATCATACAAATGAAGAAATTTTTAGAATACTTTCTGAATAATTTACTATCGAACATTCATTAATAAATAAAGTATTAAAAATGAAGTCTTTGAAATAACTTTCTAAAAAAAGAATTCATATAATAATAACAAAGTAATCTTAAAAAACATTTTTTGCTTATTGGAAGACTTGATTTTTCAAGTTATTAAACTTATTATTAAGTTATTAGCTCCGTAAGTCCCCACCAGCAATCCATTGGTAAAAACCCTGACACACGGATATTTTTATTTCCAGTAAAAAACATTTTTCTAAAGTTGCGTCGAAATCGGGCTCCCGAAGGTCTCATGGTCTCCCTATTTTTTTTTTACGTTGATTATATTTTTTTAAATTTAAATGAGATTAATATTGTATGAAACAGATGTAAGTTTACGCAATACAAATTATCTAAAAGTCCATTCCATTTTAGCATTTATTCCGTTTCCATTTCATTAATAATATAATATGATTAAATTCATTTTTTTTTGTCTAAAAATTCCAAATATTAAAATAGTTGATTGAAGTTTGTAATTGTTATATCTCGAGAAAAGAAAATATCATATTCCAATTGTCAAGAAGGTATCAGTCGATGTTTGGACAACGGAAAAACGAGAAGCAATTAGTTCGCGGTGCACTCATTATGATATCACGGTGTTATGTAGCTTAATAGTAGATATAAGAGTGCGAGACTATCTGCGACTCCATTGATTCCACGATACATATTTGTACACACTTTATTTTTCTGACATTTCAGCATACATGTAGACTATATAAGACGTATAGATAGCGAATACATCAAAATACTAAAGGTTCGATCTGGTATAAATAATAATTTTTTTATGTGCCCGCAAATGCATAATGCATGATAATGCTTTTTTCCCTGTGATTAAATTGAATTCAATTAAATAATATTAATTAGATTAACAAAGAGAGTATCTCGGATCACGGATTTTTCTCAAACTTTGAAATATGTTTTTAGATATTGAAATATGATAAAGACGCAATATTACACCCTAACGCTTCAATAAATTGAAGCTATTGACATTTTCAATTGTCTTTTAAGAAAGTACTAAAGAAAATGATATTTTTTACGTTAACTATTTAGTCTACACAAGCCTAACATACAATTGTAAGAAAATAAAATAAAATTACAGAACGTGAGCTTTTCGTTGTTTTTTTTTTAGAATTAAAAAATATCAATTCCTTTCAAAGTATGACATATCAAATTCAAACAACTAAAAGCCGCTGATAAATCTATGAAACCTAAAGCTTCAATTTCATGTATATTTGATGCATATTTTGTTAACGTAAAAAATAGCATTTTTTCCAGTATTTCTTTAAAATACAACTGAAAATGTCGATAACTTAAATGTATCGAATCGGTCTAATGTTGCGGCTACCTTCATATTATGGCATATAAAAACATATTTCAAAGTTCTAGAAAAATTCTTTATTCAGATCTGAGATAGTTTCCTTGTGAGTAAATCTCGCAAACAACAAAAATAAAAAATTCGGTCCATTGCACAACTATAACTGACCACACGATCAAGTCATGCATATTACACAAGCGCAAACCTAGTCAGTACCAGCTTGATAAACAATTATAGCCACCTCTATAATGTCTATATAGAGAGCTTAAGGTAGCATGAGCGACTTTTGTAAAATACTAAATCAATTTGAAAACTTGACTGAAATATTCTTCTAGTCTTAAACTTTTCATAGCTGCCAAGAAACCATAAGGTCGCCGACCAAATTATTAAGAAAAATAGTTGCAAAATAGCACACTTTTACACGGAGCTTATGGCTACGTCTATTTTTTTTTTTTTGCCGATTAATGATTTATGGCATTATTATAAAAAACTATTTCTTAACAAAAAAGTAGATATAGTATTTGTTATAAGGATTCTGTCAGTATAAAAATAATAATTGGTTGCCGATAAAAATAAATAAATAATAGCGGCTAAAGTGTGTATATATATACACCAGGAGTGTGAATTATAACAGCACCCCGACCTAAAACGAGAAAAAAATTTCTAATTTTCTTTTTTATATTTAATAGGCATAGTTTCTATATTAACGTTTAGAAATAAAAAAACATGTTTCTTATTAAAATTTAATCATAAAATTTAATAAAATCAGAAAGCCCTTCTCGGGGCCCTGGCTTGATACGGCACTTACCGCTCATGCTACCTTAACTACATAAATTAGGTAACACCTACCTTTTGGAATGAGTAGTTCACGCAAATATCCAAAGCGCTGCCGCAGAAGCAACAGAATGCCAGAAAACTTAATTAACTGCATGGAGATGGCTGCATTTGCTATAACGTATGTAATCGCGTTGAAAAGCGGATTGTCCAGTTCGCATCTATGAAAGAGAAATATGGAAAAACAAAAATTAAATCCTTCCTTTGTTATTTGTATTATTACTACACCTTTCTAAATTTTAATTTA
Source organism: Torymus tubicola (assembly GCA_035583055.1). Taxonomy (NCBI): domain Eukaryota; kingdom Metazoa; phylum Arthropoda; class Insecta; order Hymenoptera; family Torymidae; genus Torymus; species Torymus tubicola. The sequence goes on from JAWWEQ010028387.1 coordinate 17,606, forward strand.
TTACTGCATTATATTAAATTCCAAAAATAAACTTTAACTTGAACTTTTTTTAAAGCTAAACTGTTATATAACTTTTGAAATTTTACTGTTTATTATTATCCCATGTATTACCTTGCGAGAAAGCTATATTTCTGAGCTCTGAAGAAACACTAAAAGCTTGTTTTTATGATCTTTGTATAAGATTAGGTATTAAGATTAGAGTGAACTTTGGTTACTTTTAAGTAGAAAACAGAAAACATTGTTAGTCAAGAGATTAATTATAAGCCGCTTAAAATACGCTTTCCTATTTTATTAAATTATAAAACTCGAACGGAAAGCTATCTTTATTTAAAAAAAAAATAAATGTACATAGTTCGAAAAAGTTTACAGTAAATTTAAATAACTATCAGTACTACTTGAATTAATGAAATATGTCTTTTACGGTTACATTCAAGGAACTTAAAATGCTTTTATTGAATAAACGGTGTAAATATTTTTAAAAGACTCTTTTCTTATAAAAATACATGCATCAATGTCCATCAAGTATCACTTACTTGTACGTTACATAACCAACAGCTACCCAGAACGCAATCACGACTGCAACAATCGCTCCACAACTCCACCTGATTCTGGAGCTCGTCTGACGCACTTTCCCATAGCTCACAGCTGCGTCAAAGTTCCTCAGATGCTGCAGTGCCGCTCTCAGTTTCGTGTTCCACACAATCGTAAGTAGGCCGTCAGTGAAGAAGCAAACGTAGGCTAACAACGTGCGACCAATGACCAGAGCCATAATGTTTCGCTCGTTTTGCCGACCCAAGTGCATCTCGCGGCATATCAGGTAAAGTCCGTAAATCCAACAGCAGACGAAGCCGAGGGCGCATATGAACGAATAGAAGAGGCCACCTTTGGTCAGGAGAATATCATTGCTAGTGACGAGGTGCGGCCCACAGCCGAAGAAGCGCGCTGCGTAGAACAGCGGTTTGAGGTCAGATAAGTTCACCATCGTCGCTGTTCTTGCGTCTGAGCGTTAATCAATAAATCGTGTTGTTGCTGGAATACAATTGATTCGGAGAAAGAATTTCTCTTATATTAAGTGAAGATCTTGTGAATACGATATGCTCTGACAGATGTTGAACGAGTCATCTATTACTCATATTTCGTTTATAGTTGATTGAATTTGAATGATATTTACAAATTAAACATTTTCTTAGTAAAAATTATATAAGAATTTATTTTTGCTTCATATTTTTTATAAGCACTACCATTGAAGTTCCTTTAGATGTATATTAAGAAGTACATATAATACTTTTTTTTTAAACTTAATACAATTTGATTTCGTGTTTAACTATATACATATATATCCCTCATATTTTTTTAATAAAAAAACTAAAACTGAAGTACATTCTTTTTATTAATAATTTTTACATACTTAATATATATATATATATATATTTTAGCCAGTTTAAGTTATCTTTCACAATCAGGTACATTAAAGTCTATCAATGATTACTCAATAAGATTTTACTTTCAAAATTATTAAAAAGAACTATTTTTTCATCTAACATATTTTAAATGACTTTATTTTGATTTTAAAAACTAACGTAGAGTATAGTTCGCAAAACTTTCCACGGCACATGTCAAACAATCACACGTTGAACAGCAAGCATCAAAAGTCGCATGAAGGAATAACAATTACCACACGGGCGGAAGGCAACGAGACACGAAATTGAAGCGAAACAAGAGGCAAAATTTCCGGGTAGCCCAAACGCTCTGTTGCGACCCCATTTCTCTTTTTTTCAATCTTCTCGGTCTGTAGAAACGACACAATGGGACGCAGCAAAGAAGAGGCGGAATCCAGATGAACGCGCGTACACAAAGTAAGAGAGAGAGTGAGCTGGCAAGAGAGATAGAGACAGTGCAACATTTAAGAGTGACTGACCGAGCACTGACTCCAACCACTTGAGCGCGGACAAGGGGTCTCTATTTAGATATTATCGCACGTGTCGAGTTTCTCGACTAATGAGTGTCGACTTTTTTTGAAGCTGTCACGTAAATAGACAAGGCCAATCGATACGACGACCACTGATGTTTTTTTTTTCGTTCGTTCTCCCTTACTCCCTTTCTCGCTCTCTCTCCCTTTCTCTCCATGGATCTCGCTCTCTTCCTTGCGCTCAGTGGGGTGTACGTTTATTTGCACACGTCGCGACGCAGGGGAGGAAAGTTTTGGTTCTTTCACTCAACGTCGCCTACGTCCTCTTCTTTCTGCTTGGACTATTTGTGGCCCTGTACGCTTGTTACGAGATAAGACGCAGGGCGCTTATTTCGATGACAAGGACAACCCTCAGGGGAATCAACACTTGGTGGGCGATTTAAGGATGACGAGGTATGTCGTCATTGCGCCGGCTATCTGCAACAAAAGAATATGTGACTGAGTAATTTTTATTCTTTAATTCAGTATATTACTGTAAAAGTAAAAGACTCAAAGTCAAAAAGTTCTGTTCATTAATAATTATCATTCCAATATTTTTTTATAGCTATAGGTCTGTTTCGAAACATAATGTAATGTGCATTACATATTGTTTCCGCATTGCATGCAAACTCTAACTATTGATTAGGTTATTTGTAGTTTAAATGTATAAATTCAGTATCTAGAACTACATTCATCGAATCGTTTTGATCTAAATTTACTGCAATAGCAATTGATTTGTAATACTATTAATATCTCATATATTTATAGACTAATTCTTATCTTTTTACCCAACGAATTTAGCAAATAAATATATAATTAGGAAGGTTGTGTCTTCTGTCCATGTAAAAACTTCATTTTTCATATCGTTTCATCGTACTTATTATGTAAAAACTTTATGTTTATGTAATAGGTACGACCGCACTATTTAAAAGAGCCTTATTTCGCGATTTCGTATAATTGCTTTTGACTATTACTTTATATAATTGCACTAAACCATATTATCTAAAATCAAATCTTGCGTCGCAATAGTGAAAATTGTTCTTGATTATTAGTTTATACAATTGCACTAATACATATTATGTAAAATCGAATCCTGCGTCGCAATAATGAAAGATCGACTGTTTATATGGATTTTAAGAATTTAAAATCGCTTTTATGAATCTAACATCCAAAAAATCAATTTTACAACAAAGTGTTAAATAGAATACGTGAAAACTTGATTACATACACACGTACACACATACAGTGAGGAATACAGAATAAACATACATTAATTTTGAGGAACGCTTTAAGTAGACTCTGGTTAGAGGGTAACATCATTTTGACAGATTAAATTTTTATTATTATAGGCGTAACAGATGGCGCTCTAGCGAAATTATAAGAGTCTCCCATGTAGTGATCGTGACAAAAAATTACCTTTCCATGAAATTTAAAGGGAATACAAATTTTATATTCTAGTTATCGTGTTAGAAGAAAAACGTTTTTTTATTATTATTATATTTTTCATTTGAAAATCCAATGTGTATATGTTCAAAATTTTATGAAATCTAATTACATATTATTATCATCATCTTTTCCAAATATGCAATGTTAAATTACTAGGATATATATTTTTTAAATACGTGTTTAGACGTGAAATAAAAAAAAATAGTCAATTCCGAAATTTCAAAATAATAAAGTAGGTAATTTTAAACTTGTCCTGACGCATAGATTTTTAATTGAGTGAATCTACATACTTATATAACATACTGGTCGAAAGAGTAACTTTTTACAGATTTGAAAAGAAAGTAGGCCTTTTAGTCCTTTCAAGAACAATCAATAACACGGGAACAATAGCTTTTTCAGACTCAAATAATGATTTAAGTACTCATTAGGCAGAATCAACTTTCTTTCCTTGTTGCATAATACTATACTATATCAACAAATTTTCCAATATAGTAAACGTAAGTTTTGTTTACTAAAAAAAATGAACAAAAAAAAGATTAGTATGTCTTATTAAATTTTTTAGTAACTAAAATCTGCAACATTAAAAATATCTTAACAAACGTTTTTTAGTTACGTAGAAACCCTTTTTTCCTATTATATCTGCCCGAGGGGACGAGTAAATATATCGAACATTTTCCAGCGTCTATGAATGAAAATGTTAATCGATCGGATAAAATTTGTGATCAAGGAGCGCGGGAGCGCTCCGAAGCCAAGTATAGAAAGAGCCTTAAGGAGTAACCGCGCGATAATATACATCGAAATGGCGCCCGAGGTTTACGTCTTACTTTATGAGAAAATTTATAACGTTTCACGTGGAATACAGCCCACTCATATTTTCCTATATGACAAAGTCATACCCAGACACTCACGTCCATACAAAGTTTAAAAACGATTTTTTTTTCATAATGAATAAAAATACACTTTTTAACACGTACTCTACAAAATTACGATTTGTTAATAAAAAGCTTATAAAGAAATATGTAATTTGACAAAACATCGGTTAATTAGTTTCAGTAAAGAAAAAAATTAATCTTTTCCAATTTTGATGCTCATCAGTAAGAAAGTTACAATGAAGAATTTGAATAACATTTACTGTATTATAAATTTTTAGCTTTACGGTAGACCTATAAAAAGTTCAATGTACAATATTAGTTTTCATTCATATTTTGCAAGTATTAAATAAGTAGTTGAGAGGGACTTTAATACGAGATTAGTGAATAATTAAAGTGAATTGCTTGTGAATCCATTTTTATTCAAGCAAGCCTAATAAAACGTCACACTAGAGTAAAGAAGCACTGCTATATTCTTTTGCAACCATCTCTTTTTCTAATTTAACGTTAATTATCCTCTTCATCCATGGTAGGTCGTTTAAAATATTCTCTACCGTGAAAAAAGACTAAGAAGACACCAACGAACAGCCGAGAGCTGCAAACGTCTCGAAGAAATTACGTTCCCCCCGGCTTCTCGTCATCTTAATATCAAAACCGCGCGACGGCACCAAGAAAAGCAGGTCGTGATTTTACTTACCTTGAGCAAGAGAGGCAGATTAATTCGGAAGAATCCAGACGCGGCAGTGAAGTGTAACGAGTGCAGTGCGAAGTATTGTCCAATGAAGAACTGGTCCTGAAAAGCAAAGAGCCGAGAGGAAAGCCTGCATTTGATGCGTGAAAAGGGAACAATTCTGTCGCGCTGCGCTGCCTGGCAGCTTACGAAACAGGTCGCGAGCAATGTTTTCTTTAACGACCACAAGTTTATCGCCTTTATCAATCACTAAGAGCACGAGGAACAAATATTAAGAAATTGTTTTTTTAGCGTTTTCGGCTTAGTTTGTTGAATTTTAAACAGAGTAGAAATTTTAATGCGGCCTACATTCAGACATTTTTATTTTACTAAGTTTTGCATTAAGATGATTTTTCTCCACTTTGGTGAAAAGCCTGGAGATGTTTAATATGGAAAATCCTACTTTCTATCGGCATTTGGAATTTTCTTTGTGAGAAATTTAAAAACAATCTTATCTAAATCTACGTATTATCCTTGGCATTTGTTTTTAAAATACATTTACCGTTGACTCAATTCCTTCTTAGATTACATTCTTAGTTATTATGTGAGAAAAATCTTAATCACATGAAAATAAATAATAACAGTTTTATGAAAGAACATTTTACTCGTAATGGTTATTGTTTTTTTACACAAAAATGAAAAATTGAGTAAAGTGACTTTATTAAATTTTTTAATTTGAATCTCAAATTTTGTTGACTTAAGCTATTTTAAAATTCAACAAAGAGACATGTACAAACAATATATTTTTAAATGAAAAAACTATACTGTTAGAAAATTTCCATATATATAGATATTTATTGTGCATATTTTGAACCGCAAAATGTAAACATAGTATATCTATACACAAGGTGTCCCATTTTAATCGCCCACTCCCAGAAATTGGCAAAAGATGTTCTGGGAGCAAAAAATGATAAATACAAAAGTTTTAGGGTTCAAAGGGGTCCACCTAATGGTACCAATGATTTTGACCTTGAACGCGATTTTCAAGGTTATTTCAAGGTCAAAGTGGTTTTTTTTAATGGAAACCGCTATTTTTTACCCCAGAAATGAAAAGAGTAGAAAATTTTACGTTCAGATATGTACTCTCACAAACTTTCTGCTCTTTCCATTTCTGGGGTCAAAAATAGCGGTTTCCATTAAAAAAACCACTTTCACTTTGAAATAACCTTCAAAATTGCGTTCAAGGTCAAAGTCATTGGTACCATTAGGTGGACCCCTTTGAACCCTAAAACTTTTGTATTTATCATTTTTTATTCCAAGTACATCTTCTGCCAATTTCTGGGAGTGGGCGATTAAAATGGGACACCTTGTATATCGTCGGCTGGATGCAAGATCGCCCTATCTCATGCGCGATTCAAGAACGCCCTATCTCAAACACGATTTTTGTTTTGTTAGATTTTGTAGTGGTAGCTGTTAATCAATAAAAGCAAATTTATAGTACTTATTTGCATTTATTTGCTTTTTCTGACGATTCCATATGAGAAATGGTTTTAGGATACAAAAAAGCAAGTAACAGATAATAATTTTTATCTAGTGTTATTTATCG
>JAWWEQ010028408.1:0-24137 GCA_035583055.1 Torymus tubicola
ATCTGAGATAAAAATAGAGAAACAACGTAATCTCGTCCTATTATTTCTATAAATAAGTCTCAGGATGTGGATAATAGGGGTGAGTATATATATATAAACAACAATACACGGGCGATTTAAAATAAAACGTATACGTAATAGTACAATTTACGAAATTGTAGTATAGATAGGCAAGAGTCGTTTGAATTCTGTAAGGAAATGGCACGGCGATTAAGTCAATTTGAGCGTTCCGCGAGTATATATACATTCGTGTGCCTCAGCGGCATGGTACTTCTTTTTTTTTGTTTGAAATCACACTCCGTGAATGTAAATTAGTATACTTGAAAAACGTATCAAAAGATATCTAAAGATTTTTATACGTGAATTCCATGGCGAACCGTTACGCCAATTACGTACCTTTGAATATTCATTAAACGCGGCTAAATCAACACTTCTGACAAAATCGGTGCGTAATGAAATCGCATTTTACCCTTTTTTCATAGTATCCCATCGTTAATTTTTTACGATAAAAAAACTTTCATGCAATTTTCATTAAAAAAAAAGGTGCACCTAATTTGTCGTGATTGATTAACAAAAAACACCATTAATTTCGTTTTCGAACTTCATTGGAAACTCGTTTCAAGTATTATAAAGCATATATAAATCATCGTTGAAGTTCCGCGATAACGTCATCACTCGCGACACTACTGTTTTCGCATTATGACATCACGGCAACAAACTTCTCACATGACAGCAGCTATATACCTATACTATACTTTGCCTTTTTGCGCTATAACGCGTGTGCGTGCCAATCGTAAACAATTCATCACGATAAGTATATATACCTCAATCAAACTAAACCTGCTACATCGCATCATAGATAAAGAATTCGACATTGTCCCTCTCTCTTAAAATTTTCCCATCCCCATAGCGGCAATTCACACGCGCGAAAACCCACGATACATTATTCAAACCGCACCACTTGTTACTTACAAACCGAAAAAGGTGTTGACCACGCTTGTATATATATGTACGTATATACGAATAGCCCGTTTACACAGAGCCACATGATTACGGTTCCGGTATCGTGGAGATACACCATGTATATATACGCGCGAGGCGGCGGATAATTTTCGAGGTTGACGACGTGCGTGTTTCGCAAGGTTTCGACGCGAGATTATCTCTAGATTGCTTATATAGCTGACCTTTGATACGCTATAGCTATATGTGTGGATTGGGTAAGCGAGGATTTTTGTGGATTTTGGGTTTGGAATGTAGCCCATGGTCTACAAACAGTGCATTATGCATGTGGCTCTGGTATATTGGTATATAGAGGAATGTGTATATAAAGAATTGATGTGGTTGGAAGATATGATATATTTATCTACGGTAAGAAAGTGATTCTTTGTTTTTTCTGCGGGTTATTGCAAGGAAGTGGTTTTAGTATTACTTACACGCGCATAAATGTATATATGCAAAGTGAACGTACGTTTTCCTTGCTAAATTGTTCCTCTCGTTTGTACTTCAAAACTCAAAAATTTCGCAGCTTCCGCGGTCACCGTAACGAACTATATAAGAACTTTAGAAGTACACACACACACCATGACGAAACAGAATTAATCCACCAAATTCGTGAAATCGCGCTACAACAACGTGTACGTATATCTATATACTCGTCACCACAACCTTACGTTTTTTCCCTGTTCACCTCTCGACATCTATACGGAATTCGATAGAATTTCAATCCAGCATCAACGACACACGCGTCATTTTTCACGTGGATTTCGCAAAACAGCGCGCGGTTGTCGCGCGCGTATATATATATATGCGCGAGAATGAATGAATCAGCGAGTCAAGACTGAATGAAAAGGAACGATCGTAACAAGCTATATGCGCGCGAGCTGTGAGCGCAGCGTCAAGGTGAGAAAGAGAGAGAAACCGGCATCAGTGAACACCTGGCGATTTGGCGTTTCTGCGTTGTTACTGCGTTTGCTTTGTCGATTTTTCTCTATACTTCTAGGGGTTAATGCGTGTTGAGTGTATGCGGATATATATGTATATAATTGCGTGGAGAGTAGAGAGAGAGATTGTAGAGGATGAGAGAAAGAGAGACAGAGGTGAGACACGTGCGTCGAGTGATATATGTGTCAATTTGTTGATTGAGTGGACGACGACGACGAGGAGGAGGAGTGGAATGTGCGTGGTTTGAAACAATGATGCGGATGTAATGGAATGTTTGGAAATTTTTAGAATGTGCAGGGAATTTTTTTTGTAATTTAAGAAAAAAAAATCCAGTCGTGTAGGTGTACATGTAGAATTCATCATGTAATGGAAGGAATCCAGAAACCATTTTAACCGTTTTTTCAAGTATCTATCACTATAATACATTTAAACTAAAAGTTTTATCAAACAAACACAAAAAATATCCATCCACCCTAAAAATCCTATCAACCTCCACTAATATATCACGTACTTCACTGACTTCGAATATACATGACTCACAATGTATCCCAGCGCGCGCAGTCTCATGCTGGCCCTGGGCATTGTATCCGACTTTTTTTATCCGCAACGTCGTACACATGATGCAAGCCCTATAGCCGTCACGTCGTTCTCTGCACACATATATATAGACTTTGCATATATCGACGACCATGCATATATATATAATGTTGTAAGAATCGATTGTCCAGTGTTTATTAGCCACTCACTCTCTGGTATACATACAACAACGTGTAACGGATATATAACGTTATATGTGGCGAAACAAACGAGTATATAGGGACCGATGATAGATTCGGGAGAAAATAAGGCCCGGCAATATATATATGTATGCATGCGCTATCGAATTTCCGCCGCCCACGCGGTTCGAACGGTTGCGGTTGATGTTGTGGTACGTGTGTGTCCTCTTATGGATCGTTATAAGAAAAAGAGAAAGAGGAAGAGAAAGAATAAGATTTATACGGTTGGGAATATATATCGTTAAACAATTAATTATAAGTGTTTCTATAATTTTAGCTTGTTTTCTGTCATTATAACGTCTGATAATACCTCGAGCTACTGAGTGAAACAACCAGTTATTACACTGACAACTAGCAGATCATTCGCTTCCTGTACTTGGAAAAACGTTCGCTCACCCTTATAACCACCACCACCACTACCACCATTAGCTTAAAAAAGAACCACCTTGTGTATTATACACGTACTGTGAACCAAACGGTTCTCCATCCTTACCGATCGTCCGGTCACTGATATCGCTTCCGGTCACCACAGTACCAGCAGTAGCCAATAACCCACGCGTTCCTCTTTATATATACATACACCTAACACATCAGTAACACCGACACTCACGCGTATATATAATATATCACTATATACTACTTTTTAACTCTTATATCCCTTCAACAATCCATCAATAAACTGCACGATAGGTATATACACACCGGAACAAAGACAACTCACTTATAAATACATCACTAACTCTCTCTTATATACATCGGATAGGTCAGTGGACGCGTGTGTTATACGTCGAGAGAGAGAGAGAGAGCAAATTTCACGAAGTGTGTATGAGCTCTCGCTCGGAGAGCCGCGAAATGACTCTCTTTCCTCTCGCAGCGTATATACAACACCGCGCGAGCACGCGAGAGAGCGAGAACGCGCGCGCGGCTCAACGCCCGCGGAGGAGTGGAGATAGAGGACTTAAAGGTGGGAGAGAGAGCTATACGTATACGCACACAAGAGACTCGTTCCTGCGTCCGGATCCTTCGCACGCGCGCGTGGATTTCCTCTCACTCTCGTTGTATGCGAGTGTATATAGATATAGTCTAGGTTTGTGTATGTATGTGTGTAGGTATGTATAGGTGTATATGTAAGCGTTGCTGCAGTAGATGTGTATATATATATACTACTATCGTTGTAGGAGACGATGGAATGTGCACGAGCGGGTGGGTGGTGGTGGTGGTGGTGCAGAGAGTTGTGGAGAGATGAGTATATGTACGTAGTCGTAAGAGAGAGTGCGTATAGAAGATACGTGCGTGCCTCGGGGATGATTCACGCGATGGTGGTGTGATGTAGGTACTGTATGTAATAGTAGAGGGTGGTTGGAAGTTTTCGAATGGTTAATGGTTGTGTATACGTGGGAGGTGATTTTTGTTTTTGGAGCAAGACATTTTTTATGGAATGGTGGGGTTGAATAATAATTTCTGATTAAAAAGTTATATATATATATATATATATATATTTTTTTTTTAATTATTGTATGGAAGAGTAGGGAATTAATTGGTATATTAGTTTGTAAATTGTGGTTATTAGTGAGTATAAAAACTTGGCGGTCGTCTCTTTATATAAGATATATTAAGATTGAGAAAATATTATACTTCAACTTAAAAACGCATCAATGGCCAATGACAGCTTTTTGTATTCTTGAAGAAGTAAAAAACCGTATAAATGGTTATATTGAAAAAGTAATACTTAAATTTAAATTTACACGCGAATTATACGAAAATTCACAATGCAGCTATATACATAATATCGAAATGGTCCTCGACTTCGCGAACTCCCTCGTACCATTAAAACTTCAAACGGGAACCTTGAACCACATCCCCCGCAAAATCGAATCTGGATCATGATTTTCGTACCTATATACATATCCTCGACACTTCACACCTTCGTGTAGGCGTTGCTTCTTTCCTGTGGGTATACCTGACGCAACCTCGATCACCGAATTTTAACCGCATCCAACGTTTTTCTTTTTTTCCTCTTCGCGTAAGGGTATATAATTACTTTCGCAAGCGTTGTATATGTATTCGCGCCCACTAACTAAAAATGTAGGTCACCCGATTTCGGCTAACTGTCGCGACTCGCTTCCTGCAATAAACTGCGCTGTATAGGTATATAACCGACTTGGGTAGTAATTAATTTTTTTCGCTCACTTCGCTGCGGGAGTTGACTCTCGGACAATTCTGTGATGGGGTCATCGTATATAGCGGCGCGTGAAATCTTTTGTTGTGTCTCTCTTGTGAAAGCGGCGAAGAAGCTTTGAGTTTGCTTAACTAGGGGGAAAAATATTGTGCGGCACGTTTATAATACTATATAGTATATTTATGATTTTTTTTTAAGTGAAGAAATAACTCACGTTCACTTATTTTTATACATTCCATAGAGTTAGTTGTAAGAGTGCGCGGGGATAATCGAAGCCGGTTACGCGCCGACACGAGGTATATATATATATATATATATGTGTTTCTCAATGCAACGAAAATGCGGCTAAAAAATGTTATCGATAAGTAAGTATAACGTTGCTTCCTGGCAATAAATTAAGCGAGAGGTGAATATTTTAATGTAAACAGCTGCGTAAATAAATGTAGCGTGTATATATATATTTATATACACCAATCGTTGATGGGGAGGGGAAAAATAAATTAAATATCGATGGAAAAGTGAAAGTGTAAGCGTATATAAGATTTATCAGACAGAAGTACGATGTGTTTTAACTATTTTGAGTAAGTAATTATATATCGTACCAAAGTATGACCAATAACATGAATGTTTTTAAAGGATTTATCAGTTGATTTTAAAGTTTTGATGTATTTCGTAATATTCATAATTTTGTATACTATACGTGAAATTGAAAACATTCCAGTGATAAAATGTTTTAAAGATATTAATAAAATTGTTACATAAATTTAAACCAGATTTAGAAAAAAATGCAAATGTAGAAATTTCGAAAATAATTGGTATAGTGTATACAAGTGCAGTTTTTTAAAAAACTGTAAAGAAATCCTGATGAATTTTTGCGGTACATATCAATAAATTTTTTTATAGTAACCTGATCTGTACCCACCAGCCAAAAAACACTTTTTCCCAGTTACCCTCTGGATACATATCAAATACAAATCAATCAAGATTTACATTCCATCAGAAATCACTTACAAGCTAGACATAAAAAGTTTGACTGAATTACTTTTTGTTTGACAAGTGTATACTGTTACATTCATCTAGAAAACCGAAACATCCGAAGTTGTCAAAATTAATATAATATTATTTCTAAAAAAAAAGGAAATTTTGACACAAAACATCATTGCCAAATAATAATTTTATTCTCATCAAATTGTATACACTTTGCTTCCGTATGACACCTAAAAAAAGTGGCTGGCTAATTCGACCGTTTCTACTTAAATAGAATAAATCCTCGTTAGCAGTTCTCACACGTACTTTTATGTAATTTACCGTTTTAATTCAAGTTCAACTCACTTATCCCCATACCAGTCCAACCAAAATTTCCCGATTTCTTTATATACCTTCACTTCCCGCTTTGAAAACCTACTTTATACAAACCAACCGTTCCTTCAATATCTCTCATCAATTATCCCCAAAATTGCCTTTTACCTTTTCCTCAACACCTACTTCTCGCAACGAAACAATGAACCTACTTCGTCGCCCTACAACTCCTCCTTCTTTTCCTTCTCGATCATCCAAACAAACGAAAAACAAAAAGAAAGAATCGCACGACCGTTCCACAAAAGATCCTCTCACACCCACGCGCTCCGGGAAGCGACCTTATAGATAGTAGTACCTCCTTAGCAAGAATAAAAGCAGAAAAAGAAAAGTAGAGAAAGAGAGAGAAAAAGAAAGAGACAGACGCATACACATTACCTCAAACTCTGCACTAGCACGCCTCGTTATCCGTCATTATCAACCCGCGACTATATGTGCCTGCACGCGCACTTTTCCCTCCTCTCGCGACGCTGCAGTGCACGCGCAAAACAAATAACACACACAAAAGACGCCGCGACGACGACGGCGACGACGACGGCGAGTGTATAAGTAGACGCTCGCGCGGAGACCGGCGCGCGCCAACTGTACAGTATATTGCTGTGTAGTATTATACGCGAGAGAGAAAGAGCCCGGAGGATCCGGTTCTCGGGAAGAGGTGGTGGACAGGTCAGCACGCGAGTAAAAGGAGTGGGATATATAGGTGTGTATGTGTATATATATATATATATATATACGAGCGAGAGGTGAGCGGAGAGGAGTGAGTCCGAGGGTGTTCCGGTTGGACCGTGTCGCGAGAGAGAGAGAAAGAAAAGAGGGAGGGAGAAAGAGGTTTGGGATTCTTCGAGCTCTATGGCGAACGAAAGAGAGAGAGAGAGAGAGAGACTTCGTGAAGTCGAGGGTATTATCGTTCGAAGCGGATTCCACCGCCGCCGCAGCAGCCGCTTGCAAGTGCGGTATACGCGGATTTACATGTCGGCGTGGTATATAATGGGTGGTTGGCGAGTGTAGTCTTTAAGAGCTCCGTGTGGTTTTACAATGGATAGAAGGTCTTGGGTTGAGATGAGCGTGGTGTGAAGTTGGAAGGTGTGTAGCTTCTTGGGATTTGCATGCGAGAGACTGGTTGGATGTGTTTTTGAAGTACTAACGCATATATTTAACGTGGAGGAGACCTATTTTCTTTTTTTTGTTAGAAAAAATAAATAAATGGAATATTAGTTGTAGTAACAGAATAAAAATTGTATTTACAATTAATTGTTAAAGAAAAACTACAAACTTTTGAAATTGCAAAATACCCTGTTTTTAGCAGTGAAACATTTTTATTGTAAATATTCATAGAAAAATTACAAAGACGGAAACATCGTATAAATGACTTTTTATATATGTATCACATAAAAGGAGTGAGCATTATAAACCATCATCATCAGTATATATATATATATATCATCATTTTAAAGCTTTCTGTTTTCGATTATTTTTACATGAACGAACTTATATTTATATATACCAACCGGCGACAACAGTGTATACCTGACTCACACGTAAAACGCTATGTACTGGCACTCGTAAAACATACATCGTGAAAGATGAATCACATTTCAGACTGTTTTCAGAGGATCCTCGTCTTGCTCTGATACGCTCACGACGACCGCGTCGTTTAGCAGCCGGGTCAATTCTTTAGCGAAAACAGCTTTTAGAAAGCCGCGTTCAGAGTCTGAGTGATTCGTAAGGATGACGCTGGCGCCTCGGTGAACTGCGTCGAGGATGTCGTGATGAAGCATCTCACCGGTTAGGTAGAGATCGGCTGACAACCCCTTGAGCACCGAGGCGCCTGATCCAGCGCACAGGCCGATTTTGTTTATGGAGCCGTCTGTTAAGAGTAAAATTGTGTTTAGAGTTTAATGGTGGATGAGCTGTATTTGCTATGATACATTTTATAATAGAGGCCGAGTAATGATTGTATTAAAGGAATTTAAAAAATAGTAGCACAATTATTTTCTGAACGATAAAAATTCAATCATTTCAAAATATGTTCAAATAAAATAAAATAAATTGTTTTATCTAAAAATCTTTTTAAGACTAATAAAGACTATTTTAATTCATTTGATTTTTAATGTTAAGAAAATATTTCCTTATCATGGTGTCAAAAATAAGAAATAAATACGTTACTAGTAAAAATGTATAATATTTTTACTATATAACTAATATAATATTTTTTTTTTCTAATTGTTGGCAAGATAAAATTCAATATGATTTTACTTTTAAAAATAAACCAACTAGTCAAAGAACAATTTCTGCCTAATAATCCAATCAAATATTTGACGTCTTACTTGAGCCTCTCGCACGTGCCAAGCGAACGTGATTAAGTCCCGTGTGCTTTTTAACCAGTTCTACCGCCTCGTCGATCGTGATTTTATCTTGCAAGACACAGTATCGACCCATGCCGTTCTGAGGATCTTCTCCCGGCTCAATCGGATGACTCTCCTTAATATTGAAGGCAGCCGCTAACCAGTCATTAACGCCGCCTCTGATAGAGTCGAAAGACGTGTGGGGAGAATACAATGCTATCTTGTTCTCCAAGCATTTAGCCGCTATGCGTTCCTAAAAATAAATATAACGTGGTTTTTAATAAGACAAATACAAAATGATCAAAACATTTTTATCATCTGAGATATAAAATCGTTTAAAAAAAATATGTACCTTCCACGTATTGGTAGTTATGGTCTTTAAAGGCGCGAATATGGGAGGATGATACGAAATTATCATGTCTACTTGTAGTTCAACTGCTTCTTGCATCACGTCCTCGGTAAGATCATTCGTCAACAGAATGTGCGCGATGTTCTTTGGCTCCGTTGGCTCAATGAGTAATCCTACATTGTCCCACGAGCCGGCGAGCGACGGATGCGCATATGAATGAAGCGCTTCGATAACTTGCTTCAATGGTAATCCTTTGTTACCCTGCGTACTCATGTTGCGAGATCTACAAGATTGTTGTACAACCTTTTTAAAGATTGGAGTTGTCTGAGCCAGTACTCTTAAGGAACCAATCATTTAGTATTTTACCTAAAACAAATGATTTTGCACAATGAATCTTCAAAGTAGATAACAGCGACGAGCATCGTATTATTTGCTTAAGATTATGATTTTCTTTTTTAGGAAAATAGGAGAGGGATAAAGAATTGAAAATAAATTTCTCTTTGGTAGCAAATAACAATAAAAGTATATATTTTCACAATATACAAAATTTGTACAATTTATTAATCGCTGTAAAACCATATTTTTACAGATCCGTCATCGCTCGCTGACGCTATTATACCAGGAACACGCGGATTCCACTGTGAACAATTAACGTCTTGGGTATGCGCACTATCCATACTACAAACTAGATTAAACGTTGGCTGATGTTTGTCGGAATCACTGTCTTCGCGGAAGACTCGAATAACATCATCACCGCAAGCCGTTACTATTAAACCCGTTTGCTTACACCAATCTACATCGTAAATCGTTCTGGAATGGTATCCAGACAGAGTGCAAACGCACTTCCAAACTGGTTCATTGTCTGGTGTAGGAATACCCAGTTCATTGTCTGGTTCGTACTCTTGCCATATTTTTAATGTTTTGTCATCACTGGAAGTTACTAATCTATCTCCTTTATCGTTGAAAGACAAGCTCCAAACTGTTGACGTGTGCGATGCTAGAGTTGACACACAAAGCCAATCACTACTGGCTGTGTCTTCTTTGAAAATCTTGACTGTATCGTCGTAACTTGCCGAAGCTAAAACATCTTTCTGTGGATGCCATCTTACCTGAAATATACATAATAATGTAAGTATAACATGTAAAAATTAATTTGATATATTTTTCTATTTCTAATTAAATAATTTTCAACAGAAAATTAAATAATTATGTTTATATAAATCATTTGGCATAAAAATAGTCTTTATCTTTTCAAAATTGTTATCATACTTTCAATGAGTATTTTTTGTTTGTTTATTACAAAATAATCATTATACATCGTGATGTGATTAAAGATAATTTCTTAAACGGAGATGGTAATAAAATGTTATAAATCACTTAGTATTGTAATTAAGTCAGTATTAAATTAAGTAAGAATCTTCTATTAAAAAAATTTTAATATTATATTAACAAATTACCTTTTTTACATCCTGTGTATGTGCATTTATGACAGCAGCGCACTCATAATCATCATCTGTAACTTCCCATACCCACACGGATTTATCTCGACTGCATGTTGCCAGCAACTGCCCACTGATTGACCAACTGACACTTTTAACTTCATTTTCATGACCCTCCAGCGTAGTATTACATTCAAACTGCCCTGACTTTTGATCCCAAATGGCCACTGTTGCATCAAAACTTGCAGAGGCAATATAATTACCACAAGGAGACCAGGACACTTCTCTTATTGTTCTTGTTTGTCCCTCTGTCAGTATGGTCTTAATGACCCACTTTGATTTGTCGTGTATCCATATCCTAATGGTTTTGTCCTCACCGCAAGAGGCTATTGATTCGCCAGAGGGGTGCCAGCAAACATTCCATACTCTACCTTTGTGTCCAACCAGGCTTTGCTTCAAATCCAGTACACCCATATTTACCTGAAAAATGTATCATAGACTTTTGTTATTTTTTTCTTTCGCTTATCAAAACTTGGTTGTGACACAAAGTAGAAATGGAACATTTGCAATGATAATGAGATTATTACTGTTCGAAGCGTTATGTAAATTCAGAGTATAATCAGTAAACAATAATATGTTGTAATCACAGGCAATGTTGACATTGTTAGTCACTTGCAGATATAGCAGTGTATAATACTATCAGAACATATTTACATATGTTAAAATTTGAATAAATTTACGCAAAACAATAAAAAATAAAACGTAAAAACATAAATCACAAAATCAAAATCACAACCCAAAATTAAAAAAAAAAAAATCGACGACCATTAAAAAAAAAATTATCCTTGAAGAGCAACAGGTCGAACCATTCGCTCGAAAAAGATAAAGAAAAAAACAAAAATACCACCGGGTAAAAACAATACAGAACGAAAAAGTACAATTCAACGCGGTTACATATACTAGGTTATGTCGCCACACACCACGAAACTTACGTCAACGTACGTCGGTAGCTCTGCACTGTGTTGTGTCACACTCTCGACTCCGAAAACGTTATCCGGCAACGAGAAAATCCAGTCTCAGCCTCCTCACAACGATGCATCTATATAAGTTCCAGCAGCAGCGTCGTCATGACACACGAACTCGCGCGGTCTCTTCGATAAAAGCCAACGATCATCTACCGAACATCGAACCGTAGCGCATTATTGCCAAATAATAATAAGCAACGATCGAATCGCGATAAAATATAAGTTACCACGCCGCTAAGTATGTATATATATATATATAACACCGTGCGTCTACTCTACTCTGGAAAAACGTACGTACGTACGTATCATATAATAAGTACATATACACACGGCACGTTTTGCTCCGAATACTACAAAACCATCACATTATCTCTATCGGTACTACAGATTTCCACATTGACACACGTCGAAACATCGTGCTCGTATAATATGGCGCACAACACGCAGGCGCGCGCGGGCTCCTCAAAGGTGGTTGTTGTGCGTGCGTCTTGTAGGTGAGTTGCACTTTCGCAGTCCGGTATAGCTTACTACATATGTATACATGCGCGAGAAACCCTTTGATTGATTGTGTCGCCCTTCTTCACATGTGAGCGTGGCAGCATCAACATCATGGAAGGAGAATAGCTATGTAATACCATCTTTCCAACTCCTCTTTGGCATGTATATACACACATTATACCCTCTCTGTTTTGTCGTTCTCCGTCTTCCTCGTTCGTTCGCGCTCGAAGAGAGTATATATATCGGAGCACGCGCACGCGCGCGCACTATACGTACTGTATATATAACGACCGTTCATGCGCGAGTACACGAGTACCTATAAGTATATCCTATCTTAAAAAAAAATGATGGATTTGTTGTGAGATCATTTTATTCGTGATTTGATTGGCTGGAGCATATGGGTTGGTTGGTTACAAAGACAAAAGTGGCGCGCGAAGCGCGCTTAGAGATGACCAGTAGTAACAAAAATACGTATATCTGTACGAGGATTCGTAGAGAGAGAGTGAGAGAGAGGGAGAGAGTGAAATCAGCTGACATTATACAGTTCAGGATAGAAGAAGCTGGATCAGTAGGAAGAAGAACTGCGTGGTACCGGCAACGATATAGAGGTAAGAGAGTATATGTTATAATGTAGCAGGTAGTTTACATTGTACTCTTCTTTTGTTATTACTGACCTTGTCTCTCACTGCTCAACGAGCATGACCATTGCGCATGTATGTGTGTGTGTGTGTATGCACAAGGTAGTTGTAGGTATAATACAGTACAGGCTATTGTCATGATATGGGTGTCGATGTAGTTTGCGCGGTGCGCGCGCGTGGGTGCGCGAAGGATAACCTCGAAAGCTGATATTGTTATACGTGAGCGGTATGGAACAAGGGAAGTAGCATATAGTCGCGTGTAGTATGTGTATATATATATATATATATACAGGCTTAGTGAGATTAGATTAGCACGATTCCTCGTCCTCGGACTATATATATGTTTTGACGAGCGAGAACTGCCAAGGAGTGAGTCTTTCTTATCTACATAAGTATATATGAGTGGGTGTATGTGTATGTCTGTGTGTGTTTTTCATTCGAGAAATGGATTTTCTTTGCGAGTGTTTGTGCGTGTAATGTTGTTACTTAATATCGATGTTTTAGAGTGTTTGGATGTAAGATTAAAGGGGGCAAAACGAATTGGAGCAAAGTGTACGAAGGGTGAGTGTTGTTGTTGACAGTTTGCTTTCTTTTTAAAGATTCTAGCGCAGTCGGTTATTCATCAGATTGTGTCAGAGTTTCAACATTTATTGTAAATGAACTTATTATAAATATGGTTCTGAAGGTGAATTATAAAAAGCTTTTTATGTTTCTGCATTTTAATAGAATCGATTAATTGATTTGTATATATTATTGTCATATTCATTCTTAATTAAAAAAAAAAAAAAGATTTAAGTTCCTTATTTTTTCCTGTATAAAAAAGAGATGGACTTGAGCTTGTCACCTCTAATGATTGCGATTGGTCGATTTGAAATGAACATGTTGCATTTGATTAGCCCACGAATGGGCGCGCGCAGCGCGCATTGACAGCTGCTAGTATATTAAATCATTCAACAAAAAATAAACAACTTAATCAATAAACATAAAGATTTGAATCTAATCTATTAGATCTCAAATAAATGTAAGTATGTTAGTCGATATTGAAAAAAGACACTATTTACGAGCAGCCAGTGCTCATAAAACTTACCACTCTATTAAAGTGGTAAAAATATATATACTTTACAATATATATGTACACCCCTACTCTAATTAAACAATGCATTAACGGTGCTCTCTACCTCTGGTGTCGCCATCTAGTCTCTAAAAACACTTTCATATATTATTTTGACCTATTTAATATGCTTAAAACAGCAAAAACCGAGTTTTCGCACGTGTAACAAGTATCAAAGATTATTATAACAATTTTTTTATTGCTTCTTATAATGAAATAAAAGCGTATTTTGTAGAGACAAATTTCAATAGCGGTGGTGAACTCCAAAAAAATTGCCACCGAATTTTCAATTTTTCTCTACAAAATACGCTTTTATTTCATTATGGTAAATAATAAAAAAATAATTACAATAATCTTTGATACTTGTTACACGTGCGAAAACTCTGTTTTTGCTGTTTTAAGCATATTAATTGGTAAAAATAATATTTGAAAGTGTTTTTGGAGACTAGATGGCGACACCAGGGGGAACTGCGCGAGCTTAAATAATTATCTTATAACGGTGCCGCTTGCAATCCAATACGAAACGTTTATTCCAGGAAACGCTGTAAATTACAATGACGCTTATATACTATATATATATAAACGTTCGTTGAATTTCCTTGAGATCATTCGCGTTTGTCCGTAAACAACACCACAACGAAAATTGGGCCACTGCTATATGTATATGTACTTGTCACATTCACTGACAAAGGGTACGCCTGTACTTACTTACTTTCGGTTCAATTATTTACTCTCCTTAATCACACCATCCCTTCGTATATATATACGAGAGTGTTTCATTCATCGAACGCGTCGCTGCTTGAATTGCATAGCTGACCGGTGAGTGTAATTGCAGGGGCGGGAGAAAGGAGAGCTTAGGCGCTTCTGTAATGCGACGACGATTGCTGCGTGTATAATAAAGCGATGTATTCGGTAAAATATATATATATAGCGCGGTTTAATCATGAGTCTATATAGTGGATATGGGTAAATAATTGTTTCGTTTAGTGGTTTTGATTAAGCGTTAAAATAAAAATTTAATTTTGATGATTTACTTTTTTACGAAACCAAAAGTGTATACATGTGGTTTTTACTTTCATATAATTCTGACTCATTTGAAATAGTTACTGAATATATACAGTAAATATTAACAGTTTTAGTTAATATAGTTACCAGATCGATAAATATATATATATAAAAATGAGGTTAAAAGCGTCCACGTAAATTATTTACAACAGCAATTGTTGTATAGTTTATATATACACCCTATTATTTAAGGTACAGGAAACACTCGCGCGCTTATGTACAAACGTATATATGTATAATACATGCCGATCCACTTTGCGGCCTCTCCGGCCGGGTAGCATCACGCGTGTTGCACGTGATATATATACATACACACACATATGGTAGCGTTCATTTCGAATTCGCAAAATTGGCCTCTCTCTCTCTCTCTCTCTTCTTGACTGCCTACTTACCTCAACTAGATTAGGCTTATATATATATAAGTATCGCGCTCTAATAAAAGAATTATATTCCCGAACAAAACAACTATACCACTCCGCAATTGTAATTTTGCCAAACGAGCTCCTTTATATATATATAATGTACGCGTTAACCATTCGAATCAAGAACCATTAGCGTACAATTGTTCCGTTTACGATCATGTATAATCAAACGTATAAACGAATT
Source organism: Torymus tubicola (assembly GCA_035583055.1). Classification (NCBI taxonomy): domain Eukaryota; kingdom Metazoa; phylum Arthropoda; class Insecta; order Hymenoptera; family Torymidae; genus Torymus; species Torymus tubicola. The sequence goes on from JAWWEQ010028408.1 coordinate 15,329, forward strand.
CCTCGACAAAATATATATATAGAAACTGAAACAACAACACAAAGCTCTCGTATACCACATATACCTTCTTCTTGTATAAGTCACCTGTTGCACGCGCACGCGCGTATGCGAACAAAAAAAAACCCTACCTGTGTAACACACACACAGACACAAAAGTGTGCGAGTCCCCTTTTCTACATACCTACTTCCCATAGTTCCCCTGAGTAGAAGAAGACAAATGCGTCCAGCTGGCGTACACGTATATAGAAGAAGAGACAGCTGCCGGTGGGAGGAGGAAAAGGAGTTGAGCGTCTTTCGCGGAATTTACGCGACGATAAGGATATATAGGTACTGTCGGCACGTTGAAATAAAAAAAAAAAGAAAAAGAAACGGTACTTTATACGTGTGGTATGTTATACTCACGTGGTCTTAGGTCGAATGTGTGATGATGACGAGGTGCGGGATCGATGAGTGTTATAATGGATGAGAAGAGGAGGGTTCGCTGATGGAATGATATTGTGTAATGATATATAATATTACAGGGAAATCGATTGTATCATCGTTCATTGCAGAACAATGATTTTTGCAAATGGTATAAGAAGACTATATTGTTTGTTTGTTGAGGATTCCTTTTTCACTGTTTCTCATATATCGATTGCTGCAGGTATATAGTATGTGTATATACACACGAGATAGCAGAGATAAGAAACGCGCGTTTATGCAATGCAATTTTTTCCTTAAACGTTCCGCTATAAATATATTACTCACCTTCGCGATAATGACCATCCACAAGGAAGTTGTATAAAGTACGCCTCGGAAATAAGATGGTATATATACGTTATACGGCGTTGCGTACACCGCGGTTCGCTTGAAAATCGCTCTCGCGCGTAATTGATCTATCAAGGTATTGTTATACGCATATATCCACATCTTTCATATAATGACGTACCGTTTACATGTAACCATTAATCTCCAACAAAAAAAAAAGAACGGTCTCTTCTTTAATTTGCGAAATGACAGAGCGCCACGAGAGCAACGTTAATTCCATCAATCCACGCCTTATTAAACTCCAATCACATATGCATGTACGTATACACGACCATCATCACCAGTAGCCGGTATTACACTCGTCGACGGTATTCGCAATCCCATTATGTATATATATACGCTACAAGCGATGGCTGCTTGTTAATCTCCGTAACCCGGCAATCAGGAATGCCAGAAAGAGAGAGAGAGAGAGAGAGAGAGAGAGAGAAAAATATAATCGATGAATTGAACGCTTTATATATACGCCGGCCGGTTTCCCCGAGAGGTCAATCAGAGTATATGATGTGTAGTATAAGAGCGCGCGCGGCGTGTTCGGCAATAGCCATCATTCAATTGGCATAACTCAAATGGTATGTATGGGCGGCGGTATATGGTACTGGTATATATATATACACACACTAGTGGTCAACGACTTCGGTCCTTCGGTGCTCGTATATATATATGTATGATAGATGTCGTCTGACATCTTCGGTGCACGCGTACGCGCGGCTGTATAAGTTCAAGTTCGTTGTGCGTGTATATATGTAAGGGACAATGAGGGAATTACTTTCTTTTTTACGTCGTACGGTATGTGTGTGTATATATATAAGTATAGGGGAAATTGAATTATGTGTGAGTTAACGCTGCATAATTATTGGTTTATCAGCGGAAATTTTTTTTTTATTAGGAAAAGATAATTACGATAAGAAACTTTTTCATCCGGATTGTCCTTGGTTACGTAAGCGATCTGCATTAGATTACCTTTGAGTACGAAAAAAAAAGTGAACAGTTACTCTGACTCTCTGTCGTCGTGGTTGAGTGACATAAGAATTGCTTTTTCAATATTATAGTATATGTTTTTGTCGATTACCCTGTCTTTTATATAACTTGAAAGCAAAAGTGCGGCATTGACTGTCAGGATGGTCCGCATAAATTGCTCTAATCTATATTAGACGTATATATTACGAAAGTAGACAACTCGAAGACGAGGAAAGAAAAAAGAAAAAATAATCGAAAGGATTCAAGAAAACATTGCCAATCTTCTTATCAAATTATATCTAACATCCCAACAACCTCTATATATATCCACAAAATTCTTCTGTCTCTCACGACGAAACGTCATCCATGTATATACTGCATATATATATATATATATATGTGCAGTGGTCGTCGCGTGAGTTCGTTTTTTTCCGAGAAATCGTCCGATATCCTCGCATACAACTTTTGCACATATATATATATATACACGAACAAGCCAAAAGGCACATCACAAGCTGCGTGCGCGAAACGAGTGTGCGGTGTATATATAAGTAGGTATAGTATCTGCCAGTTCCCTGGTTGGCTTTGCTTCGTTGCTTATTACATGCCGGCATCGAGGAACACGTGCGCGCGCGAGCGCGTCTCTTTATCTCTTTCTCTCTTTCTCAGTCTAACCGGCTTGCATATATATAGGCAAGCGCGTAATCGTGTGTGTGTGTAAGTGTATATATGTGTATATATATATATAGTAGAACGGCCTTGGGCCAAGATTCGGCGTAGCCAAAAGTGTTAGTGCGTATATAATGTAGAGCGAGACGAAAAGGAGATAGGGAGGAGTAGGGAGCGGTTGGTTTTATAGAATCGGGGAGTCAGTTCCTCGTGGATAGCGAGAAAAGGTGGATGTGGATTATAGAGAACGGTGTGCTGCTGTTGTAGTGAACAAAGTGTATATGTATGTATAGTGGTTGTGGGTATATCGAAGGAATTTGGGGGGGACGAGAGTTGTTGCGGGAGTGAATTCGAAATTGGAGAAATTGCGAGTGTATAAAATTTTTTTTAGGTAAGAATTTGAAGATTTGGAGAAATTGGTGGCATGTGTGGTTGGAAAGAAGGTGGTGTGTGAGAGGAGAAAATTTTTTGGTAGGGATTGTGGAGAAATCGTGAATTTAATTGACAATATTAATTAGTGATGTATCTTTGGTTATTTAGTCGGAGAATTATTGTTTTATGAGATGTATATGAAAGTCGAATAGTTTCGTTTTAGTGTTATTATTTATCGGAGCTGTTTTTTTAGTGCTGGTGCAATTGGTACTCGTACAACAACGTTAATGGCAAAGTAATAGGATTGTTAACTTGATCGATAATTTCTTCATTGTGAAAAAGTAATTATAGAAAATATTACAAAGCGCGTATATTCATTAAATTTCCTGAATAATTTATTAAAATTAAGTTTCTTTACAGTAAAATACCTTTCATATACAAGAAACTTAAATTTAATGTGCAATTGTATATTAAAAATCCATTAAATTTAAGAACATTTTTAACAGTGTATGCATAATTCTATTATTTAAAGGGTAAACTGAAAATATAAACGTTATACTAAATTAATATAAAGAGACGTGTAAGTTCGTAAACTTCCCATAAATTCATGGTAAACATTTAATTCCTACGAATATTACAGACATCCCTTAATATCAGTAGAAAGCATTTACCAAACAATAATCCTTCTAACACAAAGCTTCAGCTCCAAAACCAATATTAAATCATAATACAACCACTAAATGATAAACGCCTGTCATTCGCGAGTACGAGAAAATCGGCTTCACTTGCGGAAATACAAAAACAAAATGCATAAACATAAGAGAGAACAAAAAAGAAAAATCGTATATGATGATTGCAGCCAGGCAGTCGCGCGGAACTAGGTAGGCGTCGCCAATATATATATACATATATGTATAGCATAGCGTGTGTGTCTTTCTATTATACACACTTGACATCGGGAGCGAGAGAAGGAGAGAGGAAAGAGACAGAGAGAGAGAGAGAGAGAGAGAGAGCAGAGCAAGCAGGGAGAACGCGAGAGCCTAGTGCGGTATATCGCGCGGGATGGCAGCAGTCCGGTAGTAGCAGCGAACACGTGCGCTTGCCGATATATTGTACACTATTAGTACTCACACGTACACACACTCTTTTTCACACTCACTCTCTCACTCGTATACAGTTAGTTGGTCGAGGTACAGACATACCTGCGAATTCGTGAGTATAGTTGTATGAATGTATCTATATGTGTGTTTCTGCGATGGCATCGTTTGATTTTGAGTTTGAATAGAATTTATATATATATATGAGGTATGGATTTTCGTGGTGAATTGGTTTGCGTGTGCACCGGTAGAAGTGGGGCACGTTGATTATTGTACGTGTATTGTACACGTAACATAATGTTCCGAAGGGATATGTATATATACTGTAGTTGCAATTGTTTGTTTTTATTTTGACAGTATAGAAATTGGTGAGTGAGTGTGTTTAGGATGACTGTGAAATGAGGTTTTGGAGGTTTTTAATGGTGTGTGTGCGATTGGGTGGTGAATTCGTTATTTCGGCCGTGATTATAGTTACAAATAAAATTGGTAAATTAATGTTAACAAGTGACATGTCATCTTTAAATTAAGATACAGTCGTTGCTCTTCTAATACTTACGCGTCGGGGGAATTCATACATTTCCAGAACTCAGTAAAGTATGTGTGTAGTATATACGTGAGTCAGAATTTATACTGGCGTTCTATAGCAAGAATGAGAAATATTTATAGTTTTGTTTGTGATAACGTGGGGCTAAAACGACTCTTATGTATGACTGATGTAATCTAATAGTACGTGGCTTAACAGTATCGCAAAAAAAAGTGAAGAAACTGGATTCTTTTTCGTTCACCTAATATATTGATTATATTATAGATTGAACTTGGCGACAATATTTTGTGTAGTATTCAAATTGCATGTATGTAAAGCCCCGTGATTAATCGGATGATATAATTTATATCACCGGTAATGATATCACATTGGACTTTTCAGCCAGACACGCGCGTCATGACGCTTTATCTGATTGAATTTGTGCTTTGTGTACAAGTACTTCCGCGCGAAATCGTAGAGATAATATTATTAGATTCAATAAACATATTACGAATCTGTTTGTCATCAATCGTGTATGTGTAAAGTATGAAATCTATAGCGTTATAAAAATTCTAGAGTAGTAGTATATGTGCTAATGTTATAAAAGTAGAAAAGATTTCGGCGTTTCTTTCTATAATGACTTGTGTTATCGGCAGATGCGTGGTTCATTATCAAGAAACTCTGATTTTACGCTACCAAGTGACTCAGTGTCACTGGTTATTTCTGCGTGAGTGATAACAGGCTTAAGTTATGAAAATTGTGTTTTTTTTGTTTGCTTAACCATGTAACTATAAAAGTCTCAGAAAGTTTTGCAAATAATGCAATATCAGTAAAAATCTTAATTTCTATAGTTTAATAGTTACAAAAAAAGCTATGAAATAAATTAATTCTACATAAAGTTTATTAAAACAAAACAAAAAACTACTTCGCTTTTTAGAACCGAATATATATATATAAAAAAATTTATTTTTTTCTATATACATTTGTGATTTCAGGCCGGGACGAAGAACCACCACGACGACGGTGGATCAACAGCAGCGATGCCGGGTACGACACTGACGAGGACGCCGTCAAGGCATGTCTTTCAGGAGGACATCCGATGGTTAGAGGATATGCCATCGGGCAGTGAACTAGACAAGTACCGGGCGAGCGCTTCGTTCTCCTGGAAACGATTGCGATTCGTGCTGGAAGATCCTGACAAGATTCGGCTTAAGGTGAGGCGCGGCTAATAATTGTAGTGAGAAATTAAATATAGTGATATTATAAATGTCCCGGTGGGAAGTTTGATGACGATCTGCTGGTAACTTGGCGATAGAAGTTGTGGTATTAAAGCAAAAAACAATGGAAGGAATAACAATAAAAGTTGACCGTGAGAAAAGCAATATTAATTCTAAGGATAACACAGGATTAGAAAAATATCATGCCTGAATTTAATATAAGAAACATTCTAGTGTGCTAAATTCATAACTGTTGCCAATATAGGGAATTTCTTAGGATTATTTTCTTGAAATACTGTTTTGCTATCAGGAAATTCCGAGAATCAGGTAAAAATTCAAGTAATCTTAATAGATTGGACCTTTTCTTGGTTTCCCGTATTTCTCGATAATAAAATGATATTTAAAAAATTGGCTTCCGAAGCCTCCTATTTTGACTTCAAATATTTTAAAATAGAATTACTGTTTTGTCCGTCAACTGGAAAATTTTTTGATTAAACAATTATTCAACAAACATGAAAACATTAAGAATATGCATTTCTTATCTTGACAGCTATTTCTATTTTTGGATGAAATATCTAATATTACACTATTTCTTTTTTTTTAAATACTAGCTTACATCGCATTGATTAGAACGGCAAACAGAAACAAATTCACCAATCCAAATATATATAGGTACACGTATACAGACACGAGCGGGCGGTTTTGTTCTGTATTCAAATATTGATAAAATTATAATGACTATCTTGAGACTATTTCAAACGAAAATTTATCGTGAAATAAAAATGCCATAACTGGTTGTTGATACGTTATGCAAAGATAATTGTTGCTATTACGTAAAAGAAAGTAAGACAATAATGTGAGTTGGATAAAATTTAATAAAATTTGGTACAGTTGTATGCCAACATGATATAAGTAGCAGTTTCGTGATTAAAAATTTAAAATGCTCAAACTGTATGATAATTTTTTATATTATGAAGGTGACAAAAGATATTTATATTTATCGGTGTTTCGACTTTTTTATTGATAAAACAAGATTTTTTTATTATGATAGCTTATATATGTATTCAATATATTCCATGTATTAACATAATCATAAGATAGAAAAAAGAAAACAATTATCATGAATAAAACACGCATTTGGGGAATGTCACTATAAAGATAATGATTCAAGACGAAACTGACTGAGATTGGTTTTAACGAAATGACTGACTTCCACTAGTCGTTTTAACTACCAAATCTCTCAGAAATAACTGATGACTCAGTTATCGAAAAATAAACTTTTCAAAGTTTTGGTTCAAAAAAGCATTGCAACAACTAAATCTCTAAAACTCGTGTAGCCAGTGTATCAAAGAAACGAATAGTATTACTCTTATTTGATAAAAAATTTAATCAACCTATTTTCTGTAGAATCATTAAATTTTCATGAGAAAATTGTTATTTGATTCATAATAATTCATCCATTTTACATCGATCCGCCCGATTACGCTCATATCATCGATCTTAATAGATATAAAGATATATTTTTTTGTTATTATCTTCGGGATGCATCCCATTCTAGCTTTCAATTTTTTCATAGAATCGTGACTTTTTCATTTTGTTTTTATAAGACTAAATTTCAAAGTCAGAATTCTGTAAAACTAAATTATAAAACTGAAAATTAGATGCATTTTTAGTGTCAACGAAAACTAATAAAATATGCCTCAAATCATTTTGAGAATTGGAGACAGGGCTATAATTGGATCGTTCGATATGAGATGACTATGATCATTAAATTGTTATATAGTTTACTTGGAACGATAAGAGAGCACTTCCAACAAGTGTTTAAAAAATTGCCATTTGAATAAAGCGTGATCAGGATAAGAGTAATAAATTTATGATCATAATTTTCTAATAAACACTTAAAAGAAATAATATTTCTTATTATTTCTTTTTAATTACAAAGATTATTGTAATGAACCGATAAGTAACATAAGTTAGAATACTATAGGTAAATGACTTTCATTAAATCAAATAAAATTATTATTTTTGATAGTAGCGTGATTCCTAGTTTTTATGGCATCATTTTTATAATTTTTTTAAACAAATTTAAGCAGTTTTGCGATATTTTCTTTAAGCAGTCATGAAAATTATTATGTCAAAAACTAAATTTAACTATGAAAATCATAAAACTAGTATTTAAAAACTAAAAGTCACAAATTTTCTAATAATAAGTTTTGTCAAAAATTTTTCTCCAAGTAGGGGTTACTATTATTATATGAATTTGAATTTTTCGTTTGTACCTTTTGATACTTCGAATAAAAATGAATGACAAAATCATTGTTTAAAAATGGAATATATAACATTTGAAGAAATTATGATTTCTTGTCACAATACATTAAGAAAAGTAAACTATCTGACATAAAAAGATTGGCACATGAGTATCAATAATTCTCTAGTTGCAGAAGGTTAATTTATTCATTTGAAAATATTATCATTCAAATATTGCTCTACTTCTTTTTCTAGAAAGCAATAAATTTTTATATATGGATTTTTTTGAGTAGGTTTCTTTTTTTTTTATAATTCTGGAAAAGTACCATTTGACATTTAATTATATGTTATGCAACGATGCGTGGCTTATTCCAGACAAAAAATACGTTTTTTGAATTTGTATTATACTATAATCTTCAAAGATTTGTCATAAGATGCAAAGACGTTTTACAAGTTCGGGGACACATAAATTTTATTTCCAAGGATAACAGAATATACTGAAATTGTTAAAGGAACATTAACGCAGCTTTGCAAAAAAAAAAAAAAATGACAAGGTTAAGAGACAAGAAAATAACTTTCTACCATGCGATTCTTGTTTCCACTCTGTTTTCTTGCGTAACTTTGAAAATCTATGATTTGAAATATCAGACATGCATTCAACGTTTTGAAATACACTCGATCGCAGGGGTCTGATTTCGACACATATATATAGAAAACGCTTATTGGTAACTGAACGCTTATTGGTAATAACAAGCACTGGTCGCTACGGTCGAACTGCTGTACACTATATTACATTATAATTATATTCGGTATAGGTACTTACTCTCTAAAGTTGAATTAGTGAAAAATCCACTAAATATTAGTTAAAATTGCTCCACCGAAATATTAGTGAATATTCACTAATGAAATAGTAAATATTC
>JAWWEQ010028429.1:0-24128 GCA_035583055.1 Torymus tubicola
TTAATAACATTCCAAATATTCTTTGGATTATTCATGCACGATTCAATTTGAATTTTATCAAACAGTTCTTTTGCTTTGTTAATAATTTTCTAAATTTAATAAATATTTTAATTTCATATTTAACATAAAACACAAAAAGTAACGTGTTCTTATATAGCCTACTTTTATATAACATTAAAATAGTATGGCACTATATAATGGTGTATAAATAAAAAAAAAACATAAAATTCTAAAAGAACTTTTTACGTAATTTTTACTCTATAAAAATATTCGGTTATATAGATGCTCAATTGACGCTCACTGCTGCGCGGCTAATAATAGATCCCATCGAAAGATTATTAGTAACGCATTGAGTACAGACAGTTCAATTTCCTTGAGTGGATCACATGTACGGCTTCTTTTTATACTTCGCGTAGTCATCTCGACTATTACTATAACTGACCAACAAGATTGATCCAACTAACATTCGCGCAATATAAACCATTAAACTACGACCACAGTTTTATGCACAAGATACTTAAACTCGAGCACGCACAAGTATACAAGCATTTTTATCAAACAATTGCAGAACTAAATCGTAACCAATTGTCTTTGACACAATGCCCTTTGTTTATTTGAGTGCATGTAACACGACCGAATTCCAATTGCCACAACAGCATTACCATCACCCACAGACGTAGAGTTTAACCCTCTAATCGACCTCGATATCCGTTCAATTGGCCTCCGGTGTGTCCAACCTCTTCCAAAGAGTTTATATCTATCGTTACCGCAGTGCCAAGTCGCGACACGACTGTTCTCTTGGTGCTCTACAATGGGCGTGTACACCAGTCGCGACCGCACAAAAACGAACCTCTGCAGCCAAGGCAATTAGCCATCACGGATAGACGAGAAAAAGAACAATACCGTTGTGTACATATATATAAGGGTAAAAAAAATATATATATATATATATATAAAGAGAGAAAGAGAGAAGGGCGAAAGGAAGAAGACTTCGCTGCTAACGGTCGAGGAGAAGAAGGAGGAGAAAAAAAAGGTCAGGGCACCACCACCGCCACGCTGGTAATCGCTTTCGTTTTAACGCAATCAATCGCAAAACCCGCAGGCGCTCCAGTGACACAGTTGAGGGGCAGGCCTGTATTACACATCGAAGCAAAGCACGCATTCGGGAAATCAGCCGGCGGTATGTAACACGGTAGGTGTATATAATATAGGTTCGACGGCCGCCGCGACGTGCGATCTGCCTCGCGTAATAATCGAGACACGTATACGCGTATATAAAGGTATGGAGAGGCGCGATTAGCCTGACTCACCAATCTCTATACCGTTCGTTTGGTTTCTTTTTTTTTCATTGAAGAAGGTGCAAAAACAGGCGATGTGCGATACTCCGGCGGAAAGAAGTTTAATTATTTGCGGTGTACTACAGGTTTTTTTTGTAGGGAAGTGATATAGTGTATAATGTATGTAAGTGTGGTAGAGAAATAATGTTGTTAAAGCAACACTAGTTGCTATCGTGTTGTAATAATAAATACATTAGCGGAGCCTAGTGCTGATGTTATGGTTGCAGTGAGGTAATCGCGGTAGTCAGTCTACGCTCGCCTCGGACAACTTCATTAAATTTTTTATAACTGTATATGTTGTGATAGATTTTTGTTTAAAGGTCGAGACTATATTTTTTATTTGGGTAAAATTAATAGATCTCAAATATTTTAGTCTAAATATATGTAGATTTTAATTAGCAACTGTGGAAAATGATAACTGATATAATTCAACGAGACTTGGAGAAAAATATATTCAAGCTAAGTGGAGTAAGAGACTCGAGTAATTAGGGGACATTTCAATTGAATATTTTTACAAACCGGGAACTGTAATTAGATGAGACTTTCTTTGTAATATATATATAATTTATTCACTGGAAACTCTCGAGCTCGTTACAGTTATCATTTCAGAATAATAAAATTCACGGAAGTTGTAATACTAAAATTACACTAAAACTATACGTAATACTTTTGTACTACAGATAAACCATCAAGTGATATCATATAGTTAAATTTTATATAACATTGCTATATTTGTAGAACGACAACATTCGTCTGCCAAAAGCAGCTTACTATTAAATGCTGCGAAAATATTAATGACACCTTTCAACAACAAAGCAACAGTTTATCCAGTAACCTGCATTCAATGCTAACTACCGCCACCTTGATATGGCAATTTGTAACGGTATAACAATGTATCTACATATATACCCGTAACATGCATTTTCCATCGTCGTATGTACTCTCGTTTTATATGTACGTTACATATACACACAATATTGCAAAGACTCTATATACCGGACGTTCTTATATCCCTTCCATTCGCCTCGTGCGCGCACGAGTGTTCGCGATTGAAAATTAGAAACTGGGGAAATTATGCGGGCGCGTTGGCGAAACCGGAAGCACGCCGAACTTGGAAGCTTCCTAATCGATAGCCCGTAAATTACCGTTCGAATTACGTGTCGTATATATAACGAAAGAACGGGTGCTAGGCCGCCGTATTACTCATTGAATTTTACATGTTCGCTGTGGAATTCTAATGCTGGCCTGATCTTAAATTAGCGATTGATGGATCAATAGCGCAATATAGCCTGGGTGGTTCTCCAGTGAATTTTTATAAGGATACTTGGGATTATTGGCGTTCTTATTTTTTTCCTTTCTTTTGTTATAAGAAAATCATATTTTAATTGAGCACCTTCATCTATAAATTGATACAGGAAGTAAGATTATCGTTGAATGTCATGTTTTCGTTTTTTATTTATGCAAATTATACAATAGGTCAATGAATCTTTTTTACTATATTCCCTTTGAAGTAGAAGAGATTCAAGTTTCATTTTAATTAATGATATCCACTTTATCTAATGTGTACTGAATTAATTAATCTCCAGTAGGAAATAGCATAGAACGCTGTGCTCACGCCCAAAATGACAAAACAACATGGGCGAGGTTCTTTAAAATAGGTCAAATCTTTTCTCATTTTGAAACATTACAATAGCAATAATCAGTGATTGCCACATCAATTTGCAGCTTGTTTTTATAGCATTGCGGTGGTTAAATTTATAATATAAATTTTAATTACATAGAACCTAAAGTTGTTGTATACCCATATACACTTGGTAAGCCTCTAAAGTGCGACTCTTAATTTTAGATGTACAAGTGACCTTCAATGTAGTAATCATGGCTCATAGAGCTGTCAATTATAGCTGAACGGCTGGTATGAAGCTATACCCACACATTGCGCATTATAAAATGTTACCTAATTTACGCACCTGGTAATTCTAAATAGCTCTCTTGTTAACTAGTTTGTCGATCATTTTATAAGCCTTATTATGTCTTGATCACTAGTTTAAAACGTTTATCAAACAAATAGTTGTAATAAAATACTGTTTTTTTGTTAACGTTTGTAAGATTTATCAAACGATCGGGTCACATATATATTTAAAATTATATTTAATCAAAAACATTTTAAAATAATTGTTTTTAGATCAAAAGAAACTTTTGTAATTCTTCTTTTATATATTTCGGCTCTCACACAATCTCAGCTGATGCATCTTCAGGTAAGTTTCACAGTTAACAAACAAATCTTAAATGTTCATTAACGCTATTTACGAGGCCATAAACCTATCATCCTCTAGTCTCACCTTCTATCTGTTCGTAACCACAATTCACCCCTAGAAAGATCGATTCGTTTGCTCGGTAACCTTCGAAATTAACCCTACCCCCCGCGCTGCACTAAGAACAAAAAAAAACGAGAATAAAGCACACCACCATGAATCGTAAATTTTCAAGCTGTCGTATACACGGAGCACACGTGCACGCGCACACGTACCCATAAACGCAAAAATAGACGAGTGAGAGAACCGCGTGTATAAATATACTTATATTCATCGTGCGGCTGCTAATCCAGCGCCTATACAGCTGTTCAGACTCAAGCGCGCGTGTAAGATTAACGCGGCGTGCGCGCGATCCGAGAACCGGAAGCAATGAGATACGCGGCGATCATCCGATGCGCTCTTGTGAGGAGGCGAGTTATATAGTAGCATTATCGCGAGCGTACGCGCGCACACCGTCGAGGTGTATTATATGGGTACTGGCTTTTTGCGATATTGAAAGTACAAAGGATCAAAAGAGCAAAAGGGGATGAGTAGTTTGGCGGTCTGGGTGTCATGAAATATTTGGTAAATGAATCGTCGAGCTTTTTTTCACTTTTTATGATAACCTGCAATAAATATGAGTTAAATTTAATTATTCACTAAATTTTAATAGTTGGGTAAAAAATAAACTCTGAAAAATTTAATGATACAATTTTACGTAAAAAATTTTGTAATTGTTTTTACTTAGTCTTGATGACATGATTAAAACAAGTGATTGTAAACATTTATGTGAATATTATAATAGTCAAGATCTGTTATTTAAGAGTTCAACGGAAGTAGATTGAATAAAAAAAAAAGTGGCGAAAGTTTGTTTAGGGAAGTATCGTAAAAGTATTCATCCTTTTAATGGTATAAGTTATTGACGTATCAAAATAATAGGTATCGGAGATTTTTCTTGCGATAAAAAAAGATAAATTATTTAAATTTTCGATAGTATCAATCACTAGATAACAAAATATGTTTGTAAAATTACATATTATGCAGAAGTTAGTCACGTAAACCGAATATTAAAACATCTCATTCAACAAACTTCTGTGAGTCTAAAAAAAAGAGATACTCTTGCGTGTCAATGAACATCTATCAAGTCTTATCTCTCTAAATAGAAAAAATTGTATCCTAATTGAATTATATTACGTACGTCAAGTTTATCGGATAAATTTACTATCAAATAAATAGCATTAATGAATCATTTTCTATGATAAGATGTGATATTCATTCAAAAAATTCTCTATTGTTCATGAGATAACGCTATAAATTATTCTTTTTTCTAACACTGACATTTTTATGTTTATGTACAGAAAGTGGCAGGTTCATTGCGTCGCGCTCTAATAAGAGTGAAAAGAGTCATACACCTATTTTATTTCTCACTGTTTCTGTAGGACGATAATTGTAAGCGTAAACCACTTTTCGCTCTGAAAATCGTCAAACGCCTTTAAGATAAAATCACCGTTAAAGTTAATTATATAAATATATTTTTTCCTGTATAAACGTTTAGTACAAAATATATAAATTATTTTTTCCAGGTTACACTATACCTAGATAGAAACCAGAGACACAATTTTTATAATAATTTCAACTTTTAAGTAATTGTTTATAGTGAACTAGGAACTTTAGAAAATAAATGGTATTCGCGTTTGAAGATTGGCAACAGAATGTGCAAACATCCAAAAATAGCAAATATTAAAACTTGCTGATACGAATATACTTGAAATATCGAACTTCCCTCAAATAATTTTCATATACATTTCTAAAGAATTTTACTTTCTGTGAACTATATTTCTATTTTGAAGATAAAATATGAGCTGACCATAGCAAAATCTAAAGATAAGTTGAAGTACATTTGAAAAGTAAACTTTATTTATGTGTTTACTCGAGACTAAAGTAATATAACATGAGAATAAACACGTTTTATCAACTTTATGTTATAAGATTTTCTAGATATTCAACTAATTTTTTACTTTGATCATCTAACTATACAAATAGTGTTTTATTAAATATTTTATTTTTGCAAGTTAAAAAATGTACATGTCCATAAACTCATGAATGGAAATTTTTTGTATCAATACATCGTACAATGGTTAATCAACATGGGCAATCGATAACTTTACCGTAATGGATAGTACATTAAACTTAATTACAGAATAAATCGATAGCGTGTGACGAGCGGCAGCAGCCTGAATTACTCCGAAATCAATACAAACATTGAATTCAAACCAACTACCTTGACAACGTTACTTAACTCGAGTAATCGTCCAAAATAAACGGAATTTTAATAGGACGCCTGTTCACTGCTCGAGATTGGTGTTTGAAATGAAATACCGGTAAACGATAGACTCTTTTTTTCATGAATAACTTAGAATGTAAAAGATTTATAAGTAAGTTAAGCGTACTAAGAACTATTAATTAGAGGAACATTAAATAAACTAGTAAAGTCTTATAAACACATCACATTTATTCTGTTATGCGATTCGAAATCGGATGTATAAATAAGACACGACGACTGCTCTATAGAATTATTATCTGTCAATAAAAAATTTGTATTCAATAGAAAATTTCAGATGAATGGAACAATAGGCAGATTGCAAAGAATTGGTATAGAAGGTGTTTGAACGGCTTCGGGGAACGACTGCATTGCAGTTCGTGCTAAGCGTACAACACTCTGTGTGTTTACCATTCAAAATGAATTTATTTGTCAATAAGAACCCGATTTCCGGTAACTTTACGCCATTCGAATAATATTTATAAATTTAGCGCACGTTCATCTCTCGTCAACTTATTTCTTTAAAAATATTAAAAGAAATATACAAGAGCACTTGACCTCATATCTTACTTATTTGAAGTAACTTCAACTGTCAAAGAACATGAAAGCCTCAACTGCATCAAAATTAAAATATCTCTTCGACGTGAATTTTGTAAAATTACTAATTTCCCCAGCGCTTGCTCCGGCCGTACCGGCACATCTGCACATCGTTAACCTCGTGCTCACGTGGGATTTGCCTCTCCACTCGAAAACATCAAAAGTACATACCCGGAGCAATTTTTTCCTCTGCTACGAGAACCGCGAGCAAAATAAAGTTTTCGTGACATCTCTCGCTCTCACACATCTCTATTTAAAACGCGATGAGCGGCAGCGCGTGCGCGAGTCGCTCTAAATTTAAACAGCACGCAGTCATACAACCCTCCACGGAGAGGAGCCTCCCTTATCGTTCTCGCATACTTTTCGAAGGCAAAACATCCGCCCGGCGAATCATCATCATTCCAGCGAACCGTACGTCCTATACGAAGAAAGAGGCGCCCCGGCGTCGCTCCGAAATAGACTCCCGGCGTAAAGTGCCGGCTACCTATGTGTACGTATATATATGTGGGAGTAGAAAGAGGGGGAGCCGCGTGCGAATGAGATTCGCAGCGTTTATTCACCACCAGCGTATAGTCGCGCCCGGAGGGGGTTGCGAGAGGAGTCACGCAGCTCTATAAAATCTCTCGTCGTCTTGTCCTACTCGCTATGGCCTGTCACTATGTGTATAAGTGTACAAATGTATACATATACGATTCGCGCGCGCGAGAATGGCAGACGACGTGCCATCCGCGTGTCACACTATAACCGCGAGCCGCGTCCGCACGCTGTATATGTATATATATATATAGGTACGATACACTACTCCCCTCCTCATATATACTCTCTCTTTCGAGGCGCGCAACTTCCCCTTCGTGGAGAGAGAGAGAGAGAAAGAGAGTGCGCGAGAGAAGGAAGGAAGGAGAGAGTCTCTCCCGTACGTACCCTGCACACAGTCTCCCTCGTCGGGAGGACGTGTATGTATGTATATAGTATGTGCGGCGTATACGTGAACACTGCATTATTTAATGGCAGGATCGCGCGCGGGCGTATAGGGCGAAGGTTAGAAACACACTGAGGGATGTTTGTTTACTGCGATGTCCTATAATACGAAGGGATAGAGAGAGAGATAGAGAGAAGATGGTCTATATGTACACTCATGCCTGCTCCGAAGTGCGGATGCTGGAGGGTTGCCGCAGTAGCCGCGTCGCGCGCGCGAGGGATACCGAGGACGAGAGAGAGAGAGAGGGATATATACATACACATAGCATGACTCACTTATACACTCTCTTTCTCTCTCCGAGTGTATACAACACACCACTCACCTCGTCGTGCTGCTCCGACTTGTTCTCCCCGGCGGCTGCTGCTGCTGCTGTTCCTCGTCGTCGTCGCCACCTTGTGCTCTGTGTCACCTCCTAGCTCTCACTCTCTCTTCCGCGCGTGTACTCCCTCTCTCCTCGTCACCACTCTCTTTCTCTCTGTCCTCAGACTACGCCGGTTGCGGCTGCTGCTGCAGCAGCAGCATCCCCGTGCGCGCGCGCACACACACTGGCTTGTCACTTATATGTAATATATACACACAACACACATATACGCGGCACTCGCAACACGCGGACGGTCGCTGCTCGGCTGGTACTAACTACACGAGGCAGAATTACAGAGAGAATAATACAGAGATAGAGAGAAAGAGAGGAGGAGGAGAGCTGCTAGCGGCAGTGTGCGACCGCGCGCGCACGCCACGGTTATATGCGCGAGAAAGAGCGCGCGTGTTGGTGTATATGTATATTTTATATATATATACACGAAAGAGAGAGAGAGAGGTACTGAGTCGCGCGTATAGCCAGCAGCTGAGAGACGACTGTAGCAGCCGCCGCGTCTGGCGGTACGACGCGGACTGCCGTCTAGCTGTTGCGAGACGAACTAACGGACGCGCGATGGATGTATATATCTATATATATATATATATATATATATATATATATATACTGTTTCCAGCAGAGTTGTGTGTGTGTGCTCCTGCTTGCTCGGCAATATAAGTATATATGTATATCTATATATATAATGGTATATGTGTGTGCACGCCGGTTCGGAGGATATTGCGTGGTGGTAGTGGAGAGGAGAGAGAGTCGTGCCTTACGGGTATCCTTGTGTGGGTGTGTGCGTGTTTTATATAGGTATATATGGGTACAGGTCGCCGAGAAAGTTACTGATAATATATATACACGAGGGGGAAAGAAAGAGAGAGCACGTGGCGTTTAAAGGGGGGTTCGAGTCGGAGCAGACGCGCAGGAAAGATCGCCTATAGTGCGTGCTGTGTGATGCTTGACTGTATATGTATACACGTAGTACGGTGTGTGGGAGGGTAGGAAAAGAGAGGGAGTTTGTGGGTGACAGTACGTATAACGTATGTAACGCGAGTATATAGTGGGTATTGACATTGAAAATCGAATTTTAAGGGTTTGCCCCCTGAACAAGGTGCACTTTGTGCTATAGTTTGCATTGAACGATTCTTTCCGGTTAGCATACTTTTGATACAGCTGCATGTATAGTATTTGATGTGGTCAAATAGTTTTTGTATAAAATACGTCTCTGTGTTTGGTGTATAGAATAAAATGATTAGCTAATAGGTGGGTAATCGGGGTAGAATTGGAAAAGGGAATTATTCACTGCGTCCAACGCGGATTATTAGTTTATAGCTTTATAATTCATCGATACGAAGAGTTACTTTAGTTTATAAATTGTGTAAACAACAACAGTTGTAATAATTACAAACTTGGAATAAATTATTATTTGAAAATTTACTACACATATGTATATTTTTATTGTATAATATACAATTTGACCATTAAAAACAGGGTTTATTTCATATTTAAAAAAAAATCATATGACTGTTTTTTCAAATAAATAATAATGTTTTTTTTCAAACATTTATACGTAATTAAAAATTCTAAATAATAAAAATTATTAACTTTTAATTTGTGTCATTCAAGTCGAAGGTAAAATTAATTTGTACCTATACACAAAGAGGATTGTTTTCTTGCATGTAAATAATAAGCACAGTTTTTAATTTTCATTATTTTCACTCGAACGAATTACAGACCAGTACCAGGTGATTAGTTTCGATTAGCCTTTTTAAGGCTTGGGGGTTTACTCTTCTTTCTTTCCTGTTTTTTAACTTTAACACGCGCGAAGGGGCTTCGTTTTAAACCTATAGATACCTCTGTTAAATCGAGGGTGCATTATTTCAGCCCGATATTTGACATGTAAATTGGCTGACAATACATGCTTAGAAGATAATTGCTTACCTTGTAAATTCTAATAAAAAAAGCTTATTTTTTGTAACTTAAAATAAGTGTAATTTGTATGATATTTTTGATATTAAAAAAAATGAATAAATTAATGAGTAAAAGATATATTTTTAGAAATAATCCTTAAAAGAGGTCAAACCGTTGAATTGGTTTAAGCTCCGAGATATGTTTGCCAACGCGTATACAGCGTGTATTAAAAGCTGTTAAAGCCTAGGCAGCGATTATAACTTCAGTTGTATAATTGTATATTGTGTTTTCTCAAAATTGAGCATGCTTATTCATTACCTTATCAGTTCTCACGTAATTCCTCGCGAACTTTTTATCGAGATTTTCATTACACGAGCAACTTTTCTCATTCGTGAAATAAATTCAGAACTCTCTTTTATTGCACTTTTGAAAGTGAAACTATGAACTGACTACGAACGGTTGTTTGTATTTATTAATGCACTTTCATATGATGAATGAAATTCAAGACATGAAGTTTGGTATAATAGAAAGTGTATACTTTACCGCTAATTATTACAGAAAATTAATAGTTAATATTTGATTTTAAAACTGTAATCAGACAATAAAAAGTAATTTTACTTTTAAAAATTATTTATAATTTGCCGTAGAAGAAAAAAGTAATTATTGCTAATGTCCTTTCAATTACTCAAGTTATTTTCGCAATGAACAAGTCAAGCATAAATCATCAACGGCTATACACTTTGTTTTATACCAAAGTAACAAAGACACTTCCAATCTGAAATATTACTTGCGACGACACGGTATAGTTTCTTGATGTTTCAGTCAAGTCTGAAGTTTATTTTCTTCCGGATTTAAGGAATAAAATTGTAGAAGTTTTTTCGAATCAAAAGAGTTTGCGTTTCGTGGACTTAAAACTAAAAGTTTGATAGCAAGAAGAAAATATTAAAAGTGTCTGATGCTGTGGGCTTATACATAGCTGTGATTTATAAGTTCGCATTCTAAACAACAAAAAAAAAGTATTTTCTTATTATTTCAGAAAAAAATATTTATACCTGACGTCATGTAACAACACCACCGATAATTCTTTATTCAAATGAAACATAAACGAGATTTTATAAAAGAAAACATTTATATAACTACTTGAACGAGCGTCTACACGCGTATATCGACTCAAGTAAGAGCCTCCTTACTGGGCTCGAAAGGGAAAAGTGAATTCCAGCCGGAAGTAGACGAAGGGGGTAGATAGCGACTGAACAGAACTGGAACTACCAAAGACGGATGTAAGGCAAAGATATAGAGGATTAGCTGTCTCTGTCTTGCCATTGGGGCAGTGATCCTTTTACCAGCTCGCTTGCTCTAATATAAATAATGTGAATATATTAGCGTTTCGAAAAGTGTGTTTTTGTGATTTCGATTTGTTTGGAAATACTATGTTTTGTAATAAATTCGTGATTGTCGTGGAGATAAAGAGTGTCGAGCGATGTAGAGCGTGGAAATATTGAAGCCTTCTATGCTGTCACATTTAATTATAAATGGAGGGAAATCATTATAATAGATAGCAAAACTGTTGTTTTGAAACACACAAATTTTTAAGTTATTGTGTTTTACGTTGAACATCGCATACAATTTGTAACTATATAATATAACTAGTATTCTATGTATTTTAAATTCGTAATGTAAAAAGTTTTAAACTGGTCTGTACCTTAAGGGGTGCAACCCCAAGGTTACCGATTTTTCGCTAGATAATATTTGCATGATTTCCAAGCATATCCTAAAAAGATTGTTATCTATACCATTCTCGAGAGACATATAAATTATCGTTGCACTTGATGACTAGCCGCAAAAGAATGGGGAATGCTTTTATAGCACGGCAATCCATTAAACTTTTTAAATCGATCTGTATATAATTACTCTTTTATATTTGGCGTCGAATAACCAATTACCGCAGAAAATAATGAATTTATGATACCTAAAATATAAAATAAAAATAAACTAGTTATTTTAAGTTAACGTGAAGATTAATTAAAAGTGTCAAAATTATTGTACATCTTTTTAAATAACATATTGATTCCGACATAGAATATGTTACTTTTGTAATATAAAAAAAAACGAAAAATCTTAAATTTCAACAGACCGAATATAAATTACAACTTTAACGCAGAAAAAGTAATGTGAGCTTATAAAACCAGCGGGCAGTGACAAATAGCACCTGCCAAACTCGCAACCATTCCAAGCCTTAATCAACCCCTCCTGTCCCCTCAAACTCGCATAATCGGCTGTCCAAACCCATAAAAAAAAAGAAACAAGTGAGACAAAAATACTCCCCCGGTCCTCTATATAATCCCCCCACACCGAAAACGCACGATTTCCCTCGCGACTGTACCGTAATGTGTTAGGTCAATACAACACAAACGCATAGCCCATATAGACTTCGTTCGTTCGCTTTATACTCGTTCGTTCAGTCTCTATACCTTTCGTCGCATATTAATTAACTACAACTACTGCGCGCGGAGGCGGTTTTGAAATACCCCCATCACGTTAACTCGCTGAAACTGCTGCGGCGCGAGCAAGCCGTTAAAGCTCGCCTGCATGCTCGTATATATTAAATATCGGGTCGTGTCCTCGGGCAGCGCGTGCGAGTGGATTTTTCCGGCGTTGATGCGAGTGTAGGCTGCCCTCAAGAGAGAGAGAGAGAGAGAGAGGGACACACCTCGCTCGCGATTTGAATTTCACCGGGAAAGAGAGTCGCCGTGGGTGTGCTGCAACTCGTGTGTATATATATATGCGCGCGTGTGGGTGTGAGTGCAGCCGGAGATTAGATGCATAGGTCCGGTGAACGCATGTCGTGTCCTTTATATAGCGATGCGCGAGTACGTAGCTGAAGAGTGTGTGTGTGAGAGGAGAGATATGAGAGATTGATATTGCCGTGTCGTGTTCCAGCTCGCATGTTTTGGATTTTCGTGTGTTATATGTCTCTTTGTTAATGTAGAAAGTAAAATAAGTAATAATAGATTGAATTTACTTCTTATCTTAATTGAAGGTTTATTAATATTAACACTTTTGGAGGAAAGGTATTGATTGATTATAGGATTTGAATAGTGCGTTAAATGTTGTGGAATCTAATGTCTATCAATTTTATATATTATACTGATGGAAGAAGCAGAGTGTCTTCTAAACTGAGTACGCCTATTCGAAATTTGAATGAATTGAGGAAAACTTCTAGTGGCGCTATCCGTCTTTGACATTTTTTTACTCAAGTTTGTGAGCTTAATTATCATTTCAAATGAAAAAGCTTATAAATGATTAAGATTTCAAAAATTACAATCAATTCGTTTTGAAAACGAATTCTTCAAATATAGTTTTGAAAATATTCTTTATAATGTATTTTTATAACGATTTTTTGATTATGTATTCTATTTATTACCGATCAAATAATAAAACATAATTATAATTATAATACTGAAGTATAATAAATACACAATATTAGTGTTAACAATTTAACTAATTACAATGAAAATGACATTTAGAAGTTGTTTTATTTTAGTTACAGTATAAATGTTTATGAATTGAAAAATTTATAGAAACCACAAATTTTTTTCTTTTTATAATACAATCCTTTTTATAAAAGTAGTTAAAATTAAACCATTGGATAGATCAATACAAATCATATTAGGTAACTAGAAGTAATTCAGCCATACATTCAATTTGATACTTCCGCGTTTTTACTTTATGACCAAGCTTAATAAGATATACAAGTAGCTAGACAGATAGAAAATATGGCTTATAAATTATTCTAAAATTTGCATGAATTATTTGTACATGTTTCCACAAGAGAATAGATCCAAAAAGGTGTCCGGAATACTTTTTAGTTGAAGATAGATTGTATATTAACGTATCTTGATTTATTTTTGTCGATTTGGTCTTTAGCAAAAAATTTAAAAAATTTCGATTCCTAAGTTAACTGCGAAAGCATAACGAAAATTTGCCGCTTAAAATGATCGAATTATCTTGAGTTACCTTATAAATATAGTATAGCAGAGAGGATGGTTAAATATATTTTCCAAATTTTTTTGCACTAACAAGCTGAAGCTGTACATGGTGATTTAAGTCGAAGTACCGGATTTTATAAGAATTAAAAGAATTCGGAACATAAGTCTTGAAAACTGAGGTACACGAGAATTGTCATTTATAAAAAATGTTTTGCTAACGAAAGTTCTTGCAAAGTAAACTTAAAAGCTTACCTGTGTATGCATAATTCCATTAAAAACAGCATTTTTAAATATAGCAAAATTATAGAAATCAACGCAAAATTCTTAAAGTCGAATTGAAGCTTTGATAACTTAAAAATTTTAATGGCTTGCAGTTAATATGTAAATCATTCGAAATATCACAAAAATCATAATGCTATCACAATATATTTTTAAAAAATTTGAAAGTAAAAGATTTAAAAAATTTATTGTATTGGTCTCCTTAAGTTATAAATATAAAAAATTCCATACAAAACAGCGTAAAACTAATTTGAAAAAGTATAAAATTCAATTAGTCTGAAACTATATAAAAATATTGATCCCAGATCTGATTCTATCTTATGCTAATAATACTCTTATGAAAGTAGTAAAGATAACAAATATTTAGTTTATCTAATAAAGTAGACTATATTATAAAATTTATTATAAAAAGTGTTTCATACAATCACAATGAGAAACACGTAAAAATTTGTTATTGTATAAAAAGATCAATAATATCTCTTAGGTATATAATAAAATATCAAAAATAACGTTGTAAACATATAACGTTTTAAAAATCTATTCATTATTCTTATTATAAAATCATAATTTCTTGTGTATTAATTGAATATAGTGAAATTATGATTTAATTCTAATTGAATTAACTAATAGCTTTTAATCGTGCATTATTTATGAAATAATACGACCAAATTTGTAAAAGCATTTGCAGTGCTGTGTAAAGAGCCTTCCTCAATAAGCATTATCTAGCTCTCTTGGCATACCTATCTTCTAGATCATGAAGTTTTGTGTCAAGTTCTGCCGATGAATAAGACTGTAAAAATAAAGAAAATTAATTTCAAAGTAAATAGCAAACTTATTTTTTATTCATTTTTTATTTGGTTATTTGATTCAGTGTCTTTTGTAAAAATCTGTGTATCACAGCATGTTTTGATACATAAAATCAATTATGAAATATAAAATTACCACGATTAAAACTAGCTTATTTTTTTTAACTTCCTGATTGTCAAATATTTTTGAATTTTGAAATTTCTTCAATACATAATTTTTATTAATTAAATCAGTTGTAATATAGAATTCTTTATATTAGTCTAAATACAGTGTGACTAAAATAATTAATAAAATAAAAACTGGATTAATTTAATGAAAAATACAATGTAGTCATTTACTAAAAATAGCTCCAAAATTTCTTTGAATAATAACATCAAAATTTAATTAATGATAATGGTTAAAATTTTAACTCACCCTTTTTCTTCCTGATTTATGATCAAATTTATCATCAAAACTATTAATACTATCACAGTCATCAGTAGCCTAAAATATTTTAATGATTTATGTCAATATATTTTTATTTCATTAAATTAAAAGAAATGACATAAATAACTAAATTTAAGATAACTGAAACACTTACCCATAAATCCTTATATTCTGGTGAAATACTTTCTAAAAATAAAAGTCGGTCTTCTATTTTCTTTATTCTTTCATAAACATCTCGGGGCACTGGCTTACTTATTCCTAATATTTTTTCACCTGCAGATAATCTCTCTTCAAGAGCTGGTGAATAGTTACTTGTTTCATTTTCAGACTTAATTTGAACAGTTGGTTTGATATTTTGGTGACTCCATTGATTGTATACTCTATGAACTAAAAGTCATTGAAAAAAATTTTGTTAGTAAAACTATAATAAATTTTGATTTTCTATTAATATATATATATAAAGCTAAATACCTTTTACATGATTTCTAGAATCTTTACGTGTTATAAGAACAGCATTAACTCTAGCACATGTTGCTTCATCACTATCTTCTAATTGACCACTAATTGAAATAAAAAAAAAGTTATTAATAGTTCTTCTTAATTAAGAAAATTAGCATTTACGATCCATGTCTTACCTGTTAATATGAAATTCTGGGTTGTTTACCATATTTATTTGTTCCCGCTTTCGTGAAATAAAAGTGTCTATTCTACGATTCACTTCTTGAGTATCAGCTTTAATCTGAACTTGATCGGGGTCAACAATGAAATTTTCTGCCTCACTATCATTATCTTCAGTTTTAATTTCTACTGTTTCAGATATATTTTCGATATCAATATTTACATCACTTAGAGTGACAGTGCTATTATTTACTTCTACATGATCATTCTCTTCTTTTATTCCAACAAGTTTCCTTCTTTCAATACCTAAACATAAAAAGGTGAGGTTTAAATTTTATAAAAAGTTTTTAATAAGAATATTTATTTATTTAGAAAAAAATAACAAAAGTTCAAAAATATTGCACAATAAAAGAAATATCCAAATTTCTTAAGTATCTTAGATGTATAAACATTATTATGAAATATAGGATTATGACATTAAGTACAGTAACAATGAAATACTGTTGAAAACTTTTCAAAAACAGATAAATTCAACAAGATATAAAAATTAAACAATTTTTGTACAATAACTTTTCTCATTATTAACAACATTAAAAGTAAATAATTTTATTTACTTTTTGACCAAGGACACTCCTTGTTTTCTTTCCACTGTGATTCATCATTTTCATACACTTCTTTTTTCCATATAGGTACTGTAGTTTTTACTGCATCTATTGCAAATTGTACAGCTTCCAATGATTCCTGCCTATGAGGTGAAGACACAGCAATAACGATGCTTGATTCCATGACGGGAACCTCTCCTAGACGATGATATATTGCAATTTTTTCAACATTCCATTGTAAACGTATTTTATTACAAACAGCTAGCATTTCTTTGACAGCCATGGGTTCATAGGCTTCATACTCCAATTTCACAACCTGTGCAAAGTTATATATAAGAATAGTACAACAATCCAAGAAAAAAAATTTATATTTCATGATCAATTTATAGCATTATAAAAAGATACAATTATAGAAGTAATTTTCTTTCTTACTTCATACCTTTTTTTGTTCAAAATTATCTCTAGTTATTCCAATAAATGTAGATACAGCACCGCAATTGGGTGCAACAACAGTTTCTATAATATCATTGATATTTAATTTTGTTGGTACAAGACCAACAAAGTCCTTTGTGCTTGCCATGTTAACCTGGAAAATGTAAGAATTTTTAATAATTTATCTGTAATACGTGTGAAATTGTAAAAAAAGTCGTACATAAGAATTTGATCAATAGAATGTCTCTAAAAAAACTGTTCAAAAGAATTCTAAAATTATCTACCAGTTATCTTGTGCAATTGCATAAACAACCCTTTAATTTTGAAATTGATAAGCAGCTGTCGTGGAAATTTCCACCTACACAAGAGCTACTTAAAAATTTCAAACTATCAGAGAGTACTCAGTTCCGCTCTCTGCATAATCATAGACCCTGCATGCCAGGCATTTAATCAATACAATCTCCCACCTAGTTGCTATGTATTCAAACTGTTCAATAACGCTAAATCTTCGGCTACATATACCTCCACTGAGCGGTGGAATGACGGCTATTTCGTCCCTCTCGGAGAGGTTAAGCTTGTCGTCGTCGCCGACGAATTCCTCGTTCAAGGCCAGAATAACAACGTCTTGTATGCTCTCCAAACTGAAACCCCGTACAACCTGGTCCTTCAACTCAGCGGAACTGAGTGGCGTGGGCAATTCGAGTTGCGCCTCTCGGAGTCCAGCGAGTTCACGTGCTTTCGCGAAGAAGAGAATTTTGACGCGAGCTATGCTGCTGCTGCTGCGGTTGCCGTCTCCGCTCATTTCGGACTCCCGGCGCGGACACGTAGCAGTGGTGGCGGATCAGCATCATTATCTCGCTTTTTCTTTCTCCCGTCGACGAGTTGTTCGTGCGCGCACATATACAATTACGCGCACGTGTTATATAACGAGAGAGTGGTTGCTGATTATATCGTAGAGAGAATGCCCACTGCGGTATATATGATAGAATGTGGGGCGAAAGTAAGGTTATATTGTGTCGCACTGCGTGGTAAGCGCAAAAGTAGTCGTCTGCTGCGGAGATTTGATGCGTGCGCAATCGACCGATCGACGTGGTGTTGCAGTGGTCGGGGGAGGGAGAGAACAGAACTGCAACTTCACGTTGGTGAGGCTTCGACTTTCGTACGCGGGAAATGCGAACTTTGTAGAAATTCGATTATAGGTATCTGGAAAGACCCGACTCACCCGACTTGATATACATGTCTGCAATATAAAAATCAATTAGGATTAATATTACTATTTCGTACATCAAAATTTATGTACATATAAATAGACAATTTTAAAATATTACATTATTTATAAAATTTTTCCATTCATGCACTCAATAATTATTTTAAAAAAATATATAAAGCTTAGATGCTAATAATTGAATTCAACTTTTTAGAAGATTATTTGCGTGAAAATTAAGGATGGAAACCGAATTTTTCTATCAGATACTTTTAATTTTATTCTGAATAAATATAGATGTTAAATCTAAAAAAAGTCTCTTGTGTAATGAAGGTAATAATAGGAATGTGTGTGATATCGTATGCGATTGCGTATATAATATTATTGATAGGGAAATACTTTAAAATAGTTTGATGCATATAATTACTGTCACGAAGGTTTCTGAAAGTGTATCATTTTATATAAATTAAAAAATATCCTATCTAAGAAAAAGTAATCGAAAAAACATTAACTAACATATATTAAAAAAGAAATTATAGTTTTAAGTGCAATGCTGTAGTTGCAAGTTTTTAAGTTTGTAATTTTTGTTTGGAACAAAGCTATATCCACAAATATCAAATTTTCGATGAAAGAAATAATATCGCTGTAACAATGAAGATTTATACTTGGCGCCGTTTGCTGATGTTACTTATGTCTAACATTGAAATGGACGTAAGTTAGTCAAGTGTCTCTATTAAGACTATTAAGATTACGCGATAACTTCAGCTACACAATTCTATGAAACGCGGAGAAATTCCTATTAAATTATATTAGATACCACTCACAAATATTTTGATACCGTCGAGTTTAGGAATTATATAAGACATAATCAAATCGATACATACACTAGAGAGAGTCACACTGTTGTCTAATAAGATCACGAGATAAACTCAAATTTTAAGATAAATAAAAAGAAATAGTAAAGAAAATCAGATTAGTATGAATTAACATGTTAAAAAAGTTGAATTATGTATATTCCATGAATTATTCTTTAATGTGATTTTTTTCGTAAAAAAGAACCCTGATATTAAATATCAATGAAAAAAAATATGCCAAAACAGTCTATTTGCTCTTTTCAACATTTAGTTTAGTTTTCTTCATGTTTTAGCTTTTAAGTTTATGTGAGTTAAATTAGTGTTGATAATTGTAAAAGTAATTTTAGTGTAGTTAATAAATAGTTATAGTAATTTATCAATTGTAATGTGCTTAATTATTATATGTTGTCTATTCATAAAATAGAACATTATTGATTTTACGTAATCAAAACTGAATAATATTTTTATTTATGAGATTCTTATTGTATATCAATAAAAAAAAATTTTCTTCGAGTTATCCTGTAGAGTGTTTCAAGGGTGCAAAATCATGTACAGCGAGAATTAGAGTGTTTAATCATTTTTTTATTAAAAAACAAGATAATACTTGTTACGCAAACTCCATATTTATACATATAAATACTATATTTATGAACACGCAGATTGCTTAGTACTATCGTAAAAATTGTCATTAAAAACAAATCGTTCATTTTATATAAAAACTTAACCTAAGTAATAATCGAAAATATTCTTTACGTAGTATCATACATTTTGAACAAAACACATTTAAAAATTTACAATTTCCAGTCTTTACACAGTTTCAAGTTTCTTCATATCTTCCAAATTTAGGTAACACAAAATATTCTCAAGAGGTACATCTGGCAATTGATTGTCGAATAATGAACTTAATTTAGTTGATGCTGATTCTAGAATTGGCGAGTATGTTTTTCCTACAACAAAGTTCTTCTCGAGCATATTCTGATACTTCGAGATATATTGATAGTGAGCTTTTTCGGCGAAAAACTGAATGACGTTCTCCTGATTAATGAAATTCGTCAGACTTCTTCTATTCGCACGCAAAAAGTCGTAACAAGTCACTTGATCGAACAATATGATAGACTTCATAGCTTCCACATGCTGAATACATACGTTACGATACTCCTCGTCGCCAAAGTCTTCTGCGATTTTAGTTTGCATTGGAGTAACAGTAAACCCAGCAGCGATTCTCTTTGTAAAATACTTGCCGAAGAATGTCATCATTTTAGGTGACGCCACGTTCAAGACTGTTCTTCCGTCTACATTCACTTTTCTGATATCCGCACCAAACATCAACAACTGTTCCACATTCGACAAATCCTGGTTCTCTACGGCCACGTGCAGCGGTGTCTGCTGACGAACAGAATCCTGAGAGTTCACATCCGCACCTCGAAGCATCAATATTCGCGAAAAGACCACAGATTTCTTTTTTATTGCCAAGTGCAAAGGAGTTTCACCACTCTCGCTCGTCTTGGTGAAAATATTAGCACCGCGATGCAGCAGTTGCATGAAAATCGTATGGTCTGGAACGACGTAGAGGACCTTTAGATGCTCAGCCTCGATAGATAAATGAAGAGGTGTGCTGCCCGTAGCATCTGTAGCATCGACGTTCGCACCGTAACTCATCAGCACGTCGAATATTTGCAGGGTGCCGGACTTGGCGAGCACGTGGAGAGGCGTCTGCTGGAACTGATCTTTTGCCTCGATGTTTGCCCCACGGTAGAGAAGACTCGACACTGTCTCAACACAACCTAGCCTGACAGCTGTGTGCAAGGGTGTTTGATTGCCACAATCAGCTATATTCACATTCGCACCCCATCTAAGCAGCAGCTCGTAGATCTCTTGTCTCTGGTGCTCGATCGCAAGGTGCAGCGGTGTCTTGCCTATCGTATCCTTCAGATTAACATCAGCGCCGTACTGAAGGAGCAGCTCTACTGCTGGGAAGAAGTTCTGAGCAATGGCACAATGCAGAGGTGATTTGCCGAAGAAGGACGTTGAATTTACGTTAGCTCTCATGTTAAGTAAAACATGTACGAGGTCGAGGTTCTGTTGTTGCACGGCGAGATGCAGAAGAGTGGCGCCAGCGTTTCCTGAATCGTTAACGTTAGCTCCGAAACGTACCAGAGTATCGAATACGTCTCTGTGGCCCAGCTCAACAGCGAGGTACACAGCTGTTAGACTGTTGAGGTCGCGATCGTGAACCTGAGCTCCGTGCTCGAGGAGAAGACGCACTATGTTGGCATTGCCTTTGCGAGTCGCAGCGTTCAAACAACTACGACCAAAACGATCGCGAAAGTGAACACTGGCATTCCGATTTAACAGTTTTTCAACCATCTGAAACGTTAAAAGTTTACAATTTAAAAAATTGCATACTGAAGAAAATTTACAATGGAAATGTGCTTTTTTGTAAAATCACTCTCGAAATAGTAAAAGAATCTTACCCTGTCATTGTTCATATCGACAGCTACGTGAAGATACGTGTATTGATTGTCAGCCAAATTGTCCATAAATATTTCGTTAACGTTGGCGCCCCGGCTGATCAGAATATCCGCAACGTCAACACTTCCGATTTTCACGGCATAAAATAAGGGAGTGTAACCATCATCTGATTGTAGTTGAATGTTTGCCCCATATTTAAGTAGTATCGCCACAGCAGTGTTATCATTGTACAGTGCGGCCATGTGCAATGGCGTCATGTTATACATGTCTAATATGTTTACCGATGCACCATTTTCAAGCAAGTGTTCGACTACTTCATAGTGTCGATACGTTGTTGCAACGTGCAATAATGATCGGCTTCCTCCGTACTGCACATTGACATCTGATGTTTTCTGGAAGACACTTTGAACGAGGAATTTATACTTCTCATCAGCTTCATAATTCTCTGCAATACAGAAAAAGGTTCGTGATAACAAATGGACAATATATGCATATAAGGCACCTTATTGCCGTGAAGAAGATTAAATACATACCAAATTCTGTAACTGTTTTGATAAATTGGCTGAGATAGTTGTTTGGCTTGTAAACTTTTTCCATCTGCGTCATATTTCGAGTTTGGCATAACACGTGTCGACAGTCGAATGACTGTCTTTTGTACTGTTTACATATAGCATGATACCAAACCATTGTTAGCGCTATATCGTCTGCTGCGGCAATTTTGAGAATTCGTCTAGGTTTCGTTTTTAAATACTTCGAAACGTGAACTACAATAATAAAAATTATTTTTATATTACTGATAGCAAAGAACATTAAATAAAAATCAATAAAAAAAATTAACTTTAAAACGTGCAAGTTGAAAAATGTTAAAATCAATGTTATTTACCTCAAAATTAAAAATTTTTTTGCTACACTGTACTTTGTTGAAAAATGTGTATAAAATCACTTGAATATTTATTTCAAAAGTATTTAACGCTTATAAAATTTGTACGTTCTACTATGTCCTTTTTACTCAGAATTGCAGGATGCAATGATGCATACAACCTGGCATCCTACGCTTATATAGGACGAAGCATACCCCTAGATTAGGTCCACCCTTAATTGTTTCTCGGTTAGTACAACATAGTGGGGGTAAGTATCCCTGCGATAATCTACGGCGCCTATGAGGCTCTTAGACTGTCTAACTATTACACATATTTGACAGACTACTCAAATATCACTCATACGAACGCTTGGTATCTTAATGAATATGTGTTAGCTATTTATACATATTTTAATGCTAAAAAAAATTGTTTTGTTTATTTCTTAAATTTAAAATAAATATCTTCAGTTCATCAAGATAGAAATGAGGTGCTATTGGCTAATATCAACATTTCGAATAGATAGGAAACCTAAACATAGATAGCACGGCAATCAGACTAACATCGTTTTGCTGTAAACGCAATAAGATTGCTATAGTCGCATGATATTGTTTACGTCCTTATGTTTTCTTGGAAGGGATATTTTTGCCTACAATATTGTTTTCATAGTATTTAAATTTTTGTAAAAAAATACTATATATTATACTACTACTATATATTAAATTAGAAATTTATTATTTATTGTTGTGCAAAATAAAAGTACAGTGATTTTAATTACCTAAGAAAAATGACAACAAGAATAGTAGGAATAATATTTTCATTTTGGTTAATCGTAACTATTGGCTTATTCTATTATTTTTTTTTAGTAAAAATAAAAAAGGAATTATTTTACATTGAAGTTTTCATATTACTAGCATTAGCGGATGCACTTTTCTTTTGTTTGTATTTTTTTTTAAAGAAAGCGTAATAACAAATTTCTTATAAAATTTAGAATGAAATTCGACAATTAAATTACGAAAACACCTTTGGCTAACCGTAACGCTACTAATATTTTATGAAATCGAATAGTACTTAAAAAAAAATGACAATAAAAATTGTAAAAGTGTAGAAACTAAAGAATTTGTCAAGTATTTACATTTGCTATTCATTGTTGTTTCATAATTTTTTTAAGAAATCAATTTTTAAATAATAACAAATAGTATAAAAAAATTTTACATTTACGGTGGAAATAGAAATGTATATAAATGTCAAAGTTGTAAATTAAACATTTTTTATATTTATTTACATTGACATACGTTAATTTACAGAAATTTACACTCATTTATATTTATATATATATTTTTCCTTACAATTTAAAAAATTATATTAAAAATTTTCATCTGTGTAAATACACTTATTTACATTTATTTACAGTTTCTTACATTTATTTACCTTTCTATACACTTACTTACATTTTTTTACAATTTCGCTACTTATAAGATTTCTTTTTAAGTTTTAGGGGAGTGTATAAAAATTTATATAAATGTTATGAAAATAAGTTTTAATTACAATATACATTTATGAACATTTTCGGTTTATACTAACGTTATCTTTTAAAGGTATTATTAGAAAAAATATTGCTAGTCATTTTGATAAGATTAATTTATAGTATAGATTTAAATTTAAATCGTTAATATTTGAAACAACCTGGTAGAAATGAATACCAACCGTTTGCTATCCGTTCGCCAAATCGCAAAGGTTTGGCCAACCGTTTAACCAATGGTTAGTAATAAATACCGCTTATTTCGTTACG
>JAWWEQ010028460.1:0-24125 GCA_035583055.1 Torymus tubicola
CAGACAATAATCAATAACTCGTTTTTGCAAACTTCGGAGAAAATCGGAGAAGATTCAAGTATACACCTATTAGATGTGTATAATTGCTTATACACCAGAAAAACATAATTGATACCATTAATGATTGGTTTGGTTTGTG
Source organism: Torymus tubicola (assembly GCA_035583055.1). Taxonomy (NCBI): domain Eukaryota; kingdom Metazoa; phylum Arthropoda; class Insecta; order Hymenoptera; family Torymidae; genus Torymus; species Torymus tubicola. The sequence goes on from JAWWEQ010028460.1 coordinate 140, forward strand.
GTTAGTAGCGCCAGATGAACTGTACGGCCAATGATATCATTAATATTAATTACATTATATGTAATGCGTCTGCGATAATGCAGATCTCCCTCTCTCTCTCTCTCTCTCATTCCCTCTCTCACTCCTCTGGCCGAAAGCATCTTACCTCCCTCAGCGCCTGGGTTCCTCTCTCCCTCCTCCGGGTTTTAGAAGAAACCCAAAACCCAATAACCAAATCCGCTAAACCCAACCCAACCCAACCCAACCCAACCCAATAACCTAAACCGACGCCGCCCCCCATCAAATCCTCCCACCAAATCCTCTCACCAAACCCTCCCACTAAACCACCCTCCAAGACCCCAATAGCCAATTCCAGTTACCCAATAACCAAATCCACTAAACCGAACCCAATAACCAAAACCGACCCCCCCCCTGCGCTACACCAAACCCTCCCACCAAATCACCCTCCAAGACCCCAAGAGATCTTACCTCCTGGAGCGCCGTTCCCCGACTGAACCTAGCAGCACTGCTGCCGGCCTTTTATAATCCCCGAGGCTAGGCGCACCGCTCGCTCTCTCTCCCTCCCTCTCTCTCTCTCTCTCTCTCCTTACTAATTAACATCTATATATCTACATCTATTTTTGGCATCATCCGATTTTAGGCGTTACGCTGACACGTCCATGGATATTAATTTGTAGGGGATAAGTTATTCTTTTTCCTTTCTTTTTATCTGTACCAGTTGGTAACTTTTTACTTCATATATTTATTAATAATATTAAGCGTTTTTAGGTCATTTGGCAGTTCATTAAATAGTTTAATAGCTACAATTTCATTATTTTTTAGGTTTATTGATTTATTGATTACAGGCATTAAAAGACTTATTACTGGTAACGCTTTTTGATTCTAAAAATTTTTTTCATAAATCACTATAATGAAACATAACTGATTCTATTTTAAAGTTATCATTGATTCGTAAAAGTTGGAAGAGTTGATTTGTAGATTATTAATTATTTTTACAATTCTAGCTTGTAATGATTCAAGATCAGTTAGTACATTATTATAGGCGCCTCCCCAAGAAATTATACCATAACTATCCAAACTATTGAAAAACGCGTAATACAACGTTATTAAGTGTTTAAGTTCAAGAATAGGTTTTCGTTTGTTAAATACAAAGAGTAGATATCTGTTACTTTTAGTATATAACGGGCTACTAACCAGGCAAACCTCGGTAGCAGGATTATGCTGAAAAGGCTATAAAAAGATACATGTGTTATAGACATGTAACTATAGGTTTCAATAAAACAAAACAGAATATATATGTTTCAACAAGGGTGATACAAGGAGGTGGTTATGACTTAGGTCACAAAAGAAAAACTATACGATTGGTAATCGACTTTAACATTTATTATAAGATATGAAAAATAATTAGAGATATATAAAATTAATATATGACAAGAGATATATTGAGCGCCAGCTGGGTCGTCCGAGCAATTTAACTAAGCCTGATAGAGTGTACAATAACGCGATCACACTTGTCGCGGTAGAACGGAGTAAAGAACGTAAATTCATGCGCGAGATCGAGAGCGCTTTCGAGACAAACAAGATTTCGATAAAGGTTCGAGAAGGGTGCGCGTTTCGGTAAGAGATACAAGTATGTTTCAACAATATCAGCGCACGTTTCGACAAGTTACAATCAATAGATCACGTTTCGAGAAGACGTCGAACTCTAGGTGATGACTAGAGTTAGGTGCGCTCGCGCGAGAGAGAGAGAGAGACTCTGACGCGAGTACAAGATGGCCGTAGCCTGGCCGCACTTACGAGGTCTGTGCCAGCGAGCGAGTCCACGTGGTCTCGAAGGTGGATGGATATTGTTTCTGCGACTTGACGACTGGTTGGCTTTTTGGTCACCGGCGACGGCTATTTCTCACGACTCTCGAACCCACACTTTCATGTGATTCAGCACGAATACACTACTACCATACGGCGGTCCACGATAGAGTGAGTTGCACAGCCGATTTCGACCAGTTTCGGCTGTGGCCCATCCTGGAGTGACTGAGCGCGTCACGACAAGAGCTGGCGATCGCCCAGTCGTGGCATTTTCCACATGCGACGACTATGTTCTCTCTCTCTCTCTCTCTCTCTCTCTCGCTTCTATCTGCCACGTAGGACGGCGGTGCGAAAGCTGTTAGTTTACTTGTGCGCCCATGACGAGCAGCTTTAAGTACCCGATGCCAAGCTTGTGAACAGTTATTTGCGTACGACTTGTAATGCACACTTCTGAGCGTCACAAATAATATACATTATATGCCTATTAGGGTGTCCGTTATTTTCAAAACTACTTATATTTCTACTCCCAAGTCTTAGATGTATTTGTTCAACAAAAAAACTAAGAAATCATCTAGAAAATACAATAAAAATGCCGATTAAGCCTTGCCGCTTTCAAAAAAGTTGATTATTTTAAAATTTTTTTATGCTACGCCGATATGCTAATATAGAAAGTCCAAAAAAATTTTTATAACCTCCCTTATGATCGCGATCACTTTGGGATTTTATAATAAGGAACTCGGGAGCAATTGTGAAGCGAAAAAAAATTTTTTGAATACCATTTCATCCCCGAAAAGTTTAAATAACATTAAAAACATGTAATTTTTTTATGGTTTTTTGAAATTCTGCTCTACCCTTCATCTCAGTAGGTTCAAATTACACAGCCACACAAAAAAAAATTTTTCTAACCTGAAGAGGAGACCATCATATCCCGTAGTATTTGACCCGCTGAATCCGAATCCGGCTTCTGTTTAACCCCATCATGTCAGGGTCAAGGTCCTTTCAAGGTCAAATTGACGAAAAACCGTCCAAGCGGAAAAAATGCTGTATCTATATATTTTCGGGGTCAGTGAATTCGAATCCGATTTTTGTTTGATCCCATAACGTCAGGGTCAAGGTCATTTCCAGGTCAAATTGACAATGAACCGTCCAAGCGGAAAGAATTGCTGTATCTATAGGATTATGAGGTCGGTGAATTTGAATCCGATATTTGTTTGACTCTATTAATTCAGGGGCAGGGTCATTTCAAGGTCAAATTAAGTGATTGCTGAAAAAATTTATAAGTTGAGAAAAGTAACATTCATAAACGTCAGTCAGTTTAATTTACTATGCATGATGAGCATTTCTCGCTCCATAAGTCTATCGCACATGATTGAACATCTGCATTCAATAGTGACTGTGACCGTCGGCATTTTTAAAGATTTTTTAAGAAGTTTCATCGCTGGTATTGCACACATGTCAAAGGACTTATTAATGAATTGAAGGAAAATGGCTATCAATCTGGAGATTGGAGACTTTTGGTAGATTCTTCGAAACAAAGTATAAAGGCCGTCTTACTCCACAATACCAATGTGTATGCCCCATTTCCAATAGCTCAATCAACTGTCATAGAGGAAAAATACGAAAGTATGAAAGTGCTGTTAGAAAAAATCGATTACAAGAATCATCAATGGCAGATTTGTGGAGATATAAAAATTATAACGTTGCTTCTTCGACAACAATCTTCTTTCACGAAAAACCCTTGCTACCTTTGCTTGCGGAATAGTAGAGATCAACAGAATCATTATAAAAAAATTGAATGGCCATTAAGAACCTCATTCGATCCTGGTTCACGAAACATCATTCACGAATCCTTAGTAGATCCAACAAAAATCTTGATTCCACCTCTCCATATAAAAGGTGGACTTATGAAGCATTTCATCAAAGCTATGGATAAAACCGTTTAATGTTTTCAGTATTTACGCAAAAAATTTTCCAAGATTTCCGATGCTAAAATAAAAGAAAAAGTGTTTGATGACAGCAAATTCTAACTATGTTTAACAATACAATTTTCATTAGCGAAATGAATGAAGTAGAGAGAACAGCTTGGCTTAATTTCCAAGCAGTTGCAGAAAACTTTTTTGGAAACAGAAAAAGACCACAGTATAAGGAAATTGTTTCAGAAATGTTGAAGAGTTTTCAAAAAATGGAATGCTTAATCAATTTAAAATTGCATTTTCTACATTCACATCTTGATAAATTTCTAGAGAATCTTGGACACTTCAGTGATGAGCAGTGAACGTTTTCGCCAAGACATTAGTCATGGAAACTCGATACCAGGGAAGGTGGGATGAAAATATGATGGCAGATTTTTGTTGGATGCTTAAGAAAGATGCACAAAGGAAAGGTAAAAAGCGCAAAGAAAATCCTTTCGACAGATCTTTTGAAGAAAAGAGAACACGATATAGCAGCAAAAGGGAAAACGTGTAATATTTGTTCTATAATTTTAAAACAGTTATTCTTCCATAAAAATATCAGGGCTACATGATGTACAAAATCCGCTCACGCAACCTCCTCCTGGTGTACATCGGATTATGTTAATGCCGACGGTCACAGTCTCTATTGAATGCAGACGTTCAATCATGTGCAATAGACTTATGGAGCGAGAAATGCTCATCATGCATAGTAAATTAAACTGACTGACGTTTATGAATGTTACTTTTCTCAACATATAAATTTTTTCAGCGATTACTTAATTTAACCTTGAAATGACCCCGCCCCTGAATTATTAGAGTCAAAAAAATATCGGATTCGAATTCAGCAACCCCGAAAACTATAGATACAGCATTTTTTCCGCTTGGACGGTTTTTTTTGTCAATTTGACCTTCAAATGACCTTGACCCTGGCGTGATGGGGTCAAACAGAAGCCGGATTCAGATTCAGCGGGTCAAAATATTATAGGATATGAAGGTCTCCTCTTCAGGTCAGAAAATTTTTTTTTTGCGTGGCTGTGTTATGAATATAATCTTGAAGTAGAGCTCAAAACCTTTAATTTCGTTTTTTAAAAATGTATCTACGTACCTCTGGTTCCTAGATAACACCATTTTAATGTTGCTTGAAATTCGAAAAATTAAATTGAGAACCGCGTAGCGAGATTTTTGCGACCGAAATTTTCTATCAAACTCTGAATCTATGAAACTCTGACTAAAAATTAGGGAATGAAAAGGTTGTGTTTTGAACTATATTAGTATTTACTACACTTAATATTGGAAGGTCACACTTTTCTGAAGATTCCAAAAGTAATTGAATTATTTCTTATCCATTGTAACTATTGTTTTCTTGTTCTTCATAACACTATCTACTATTATTACTATCGAGATCGCAATTTCAAAATTTAAAAAAAATGTAAACATATAACTTATCTTCTTTACGGACCTAAGAGTAAGTCTTCATACGTTCTTGTAACGTGTTCCTTGCCGTCTCGGAACACATTCGAGTATGTATTCTATATTTTTTATCCTTCGGGTCAATTGTAATTGTACGCATACTGGTTAACCTGAAAGCACACACAAAATAGAAAACACACTTGAACGTTTTCCGTGACGGTAAGGAACACGTTACTATCTGAGAGAATTTTGGGAGCGCTATGGTATTCACTACATACAGCAGATGCACCGTTCGTTCGCGCAACAGCGCTACCGAATTTAGGAGAGCTGATGTCCTAAACCGCGAGACGTCTGCTGGCTTTTATTTTTCTGTACTACACTAGCGCAGCGAAAAATTAGGAGAGCAGTCGTTCCGCGACATTCCTGCAGGAGCAATGTCAAAAATAGACGATTGTTGTTCTAAAGAGGGCATCCGCTGTACCAAAACAAAGGACAAAACAGTGTGTATTTTTAAGAGCGTAGCCGCACTGCCTTTAGGACACGAGCTTTTCCGAAATTCTCTCAATGTAGAACGTGTGGAGACTTACCTTAATGAGGATAAAGAAGTTAATTAAAATTAAGTAACCACCTTAATGACATCCATTTGCACTGTGCCTTGTGCCGTGTGCTTTTATATAATCCAAGGCAATGTTAATTAATCGGTTATTTTCGTTACAACCGTATTAACTACAATTACACTGGCACAAAACTAAATAAAGTTGTCTGTACATGAAATCAGACCCCATATATCCCTATGCATTTTGACCCGCTAAATTGAGTATTTGAGTGATTATTATTTTGAGTAAATTGCGAAAAACCGTGAAAAATTTCTGAAAATCGCGAAAAATCGCATTTTAGAACATAAGCAAATAATAATAAATTTTTTTATGAATGTATCATACATGATTTTTGTGTATTCTGACCCGCTAAATCGAAATCTGATGAATACTTTGTTCGTGCACCCTCAAAATGTTAAAAATTGGCGAAAAACCTTGAAAAGTCACTGGAAATTGACGTTGGTAAGTGTTGGGAAGTTTTTTCTGTCCTGAACCAAATAAATTTTTTGTTAATGGCAATTTGCTAAACTGTATGAGAAGAGTGAGGACTATGAGAAATTTGTCGAAAAAATGTTGAAAAATTTCAAAAACTTGGGTTGCTTGATGAGTGATAAGATGCATTTCTTACATTCTCATCTCGACTACATTCCTGCAAATCAAACGACTCGTTTCGTACAGCAGACGGATTGGGTAGGACGTCTCCTTCCCTGAAAGTCTCTCCGTGTAGTGTTATGAAAAACAAGAAAACATAATAGTTACAAAGAATAAGAAATAATTCGATTACTTTTGCAATATTCATTTCAATAGTGTCACCTTGCAATATTAAGTATAGTAAATACTAAAATAGTTCAAAACACAATCTTTTCATTCCCTTTCTTGTTTAGTAAAAGTCTAATAGATATGATAGAAAATTTAGGAATAAGACAAAATTTCGGTAGCAAAAATCGGGCTACGCGGTTCCCAATTTAATTTTTAGAATTTGAAGCAACATTAAAATGGCGTTATCTAGGGACCAGAGGCACGTAGGCACATTTTTAAAAAACTAAATTAAAGATTTTGAGCTCTACTTTAAAATTATATTCATAATTTGAACCTACTGAGATGACGGATACAGCAAAATTTCAAAAAACCATAAAAAATTACATATTTTTAATGTTTTTTCAACTTATCGGGGATTTAATGGATTTCAAAAAAAATTTTGTTCGCTTCAAAATTGCTCCCAAGTGTCTTATTATAACACCCCAAAGTATCGCGATCATAAGGGAGGGTCTAAAAAATTTTTTTAGACTTTCTATATTAGTATATCGGCGTAGCATAAAAATATTTTTAAATAATCAACTTTTTTGAAAGCGGCAAGGTTTAATCGACATTTTTATTGTATTTTCTGATTAATTTCTTAGTTTCTTTGGTTGAACCAATACATCTAAGACTTGGGAGCAGCAATATAAGTCATTTTGAAAATGACGGACATCCTAATGCCTATCTCATATTACTATCCCCTAACCCTATCCTCTTTCAATTTCCTTATTACCTATACAAATTTTTAGATTATTTCGTACACTATAGTTTTTTTAGATTTAGGGATAATACATTTAATGCTATCCAAGTACTGACGTCACTTAATAAACAGTGAGAAGAGTAACGAGAAACCCGCAGCAACCTGGGGCTTCACAACAACGAGGAGAGAGAGAGATGTGACGAGGAGCCAATGCACCAGCGAGTTGAGGAGTGGCGACAGGGACAAGCTTGCGAGAGCCATCCATTTGGGTAGAGAAGTCAAGGAGAATCGGCCAACACAACCGGTGAGTGCTATTAGTGTGGCCAAGGAGGCGGGAATCTTGAGTGAGTGCACGTAGTGAGAGTAGTCGCGGATAGCCGGTTGTGGTACCCTTCATTCCCAAGGGGGAAGGAATTGTTGCACGAGCCGCAAGGCCCTCGTCGCATAGAGCCGCGTAAAGGCCGTCTGCGAGTCAAATACGTAGTGTGAGAGTGTGATGTCGCCGTTCCCGAGGCGACAGAACGTAGATTCGTGACTCTAGAGATAGAGTTTCTCTCATACGGAGCCGGGGCAATAGTGTGATAGTGTGTGCGCGAACATAATCCGTCTGGCGCCCATATACAAATTCGGCGGGTTTAGAGAAAGCAAAAGAGGTTCGCGAGGAGCTTGAAATTGTGCGCGCGGTTGTTGGGAGAAATTCGCATCTATACCGTGTCACAAATGGCGTCCCAACGTGGGACAACGCGTTCGGGAGTGAACTTTTAAAAGTGCGTGGCAAAAATCTATTTTAATTAGAATTTGACGAGTGAGTGGAAATCGTGCGAGACTGGTTATATTCCTTAGAAGCGCGCGCGAGATTCGACCGGGAATTCAAACTTTTACTTCCCCCCTTGTTTTTGACAGCACGCGGCCGGACCAGCGCGCGCGGGAGTTCTAAGAAGCGGTGAAAGTAAACAAACCGAGTCGAGGAGGAAAATTATTAAGAGTAAAAGTAGTGAGCGAGCTTGAACATGATCTGATTTTAGGTATAGATTTTCGCAGGGAGTTCGATATACAGTGTCGGGGAGTCGATATATGCTGAATGTGCGGGGATAAGCGAAGTAGCGGTCGACGAGCGAGAGAAAGTAGAAAAATTAATAGCCAGTATTTTTCCGCCGGAAACAGAGGTTCCGGGAGTAACTAATTTGATTGAACATCACATCGATGTATAAGACGCCGAACCAGTGAGGCAGAAACAGCGCCGCATGTCGCCAAGGCTACTTACATTTGCACAGGAGGAGGTAGAGAGGCTTAGTAGAATAGGCATTATCGAAAGATCTGCGAGCGACTGGCGTAGCGTGTCGGTAGTGCAGTGGAGACATAACAAGGGCCAAATGTGCTTTGACTATCGCGACGTAAATAAGCATACGAAAAAGGACGCGTACATATTGCCGAATATGGATTCGATGCTCGATCGCTTACGGAATGCTAGGTATATTTCAAAGATAGATTAGAAACAGGCTTATTATGTGGTACCGGTAGAGCATACAAGTCGAAAGTACACTACGTTTTCTCTCCCACGATCGGACTTATGGCAATTTACGCGTATGCCGTTCGGTTTAGCAAATGCGCCAGCGACATTTCAGCGATTAGTTGACGCGCCTTTCGGGCCGGAGTGCGAGCCGTTTGTATTTAGTTATCTAGATGACATAATTATCGTGACAAAGTTTTGACGAGCATTTAAAATGGTTAGAGTTTGTGTTGAAGCGTATAGTGGAGGTCGAAGTACAAGTGCAGATCAAGAAATGCGAGTTTTGTTGTAGTCGTATATCTTATCTAGAGTTTCTGTTAGATCGAGAGGGTTTAAGGCCGGATCCGGATAGAATAGCTGCGCTATTGAATTATCCGGCACCGAAGAATGCCAAACGGGTGCGTCAGTTTATGGGTATCACACAATAGTACGCGCGAATTGACCGCACTTTGCTGAAATAGCTCTACCGATAAATAAGCTGACGTGTAAAGGTCAAGCGTGGGAGTGAGGTGAGGAGCAAGAGAATGTGTTCACAGAAGTAAAGCGAGTGATTGGCGTTGGCTCGACCGGATTCTTCTATCGGCTATAGGTGCGGTATTAGTGCAGGAATTCGACGACGGCGAGCATCCTATAGTATTTGCAAGTAGGAAATTAACGCCACCTGAGATTAACTATTAGACTACGGAAAAAGAATGACTCGCACTTTTATGGTCAATTAATAAATTTAGGCCGTACGTGGAAGGATATAAGTTTATTGCAGTAACGGATCATAGTGCATTAAAATGGCCACGAAATCTGAAAGAGCAGAAGTGCAGGTTAGCGCGATGAGCTTTGGTGATGCAGCAGTGGGACTTTGAATTCGTGCACCGCAAGGGCAAGTTACATCAAGTCCCAGATGCGTTCTCGCGATTTATGAGGAGGGGGAGTTAGAAGCCGCCGTGTTGGAGGAAGTGCGTGATCCATGGTACTTCCGTATGCTAAATGAAGAGCCGGATGCACCGATGAAATACAAAGACTGGATCATAGAGGACGGGTGGCTGCACAGATATCACATGGATCCGCTTATTGAGCCGATAGTGGGTGCTGAGGAAAAACTAAAATTAGTATTGCCAGAAGAGAGCAGAGAGCGCGTGATGTGGGCCGCTCACTGTATTCCCTGGTCGGGGCACTTGGGTATAGATTAATCGTACGATCGTATCGTGCGTGAGTATTATTAGAAGGGAATGTATTACGATGTGAATAATTTCGCGCGGGCGTGCGAGCAGTGTCAGAAATTCAAAATACACAAACGGGAGCGCAAGTTTGATGTGTAGTAGAATAGTGGAGAGGCCATGGGTAGTGGTTGCCGCGGACTTAATGGAATTTCCTCCTAGTAAGAGACAATGTAAGTTTTTGATTTTGGTTCAGGATCTTTTCACGAGGTAGGTTCGTACATGTGCACGAGTTCGGTCATGCAAGTAATACCGCGACTCAAGTAACGACGTAAATATCGCATGCGTTCCTAAATTACGGTAGGCATCGACGGACGTAAAAAAGTTTACGCCGAGAGGAAGAAGGGAAACGGCCTGTTCTCGAAATACTGCCAGAAGTATGGTTAGATAGAGTGAAAAGATTGGACGCGCTGAGGGATTTGGTGGCGCAACATATAGATAAAGCCAAGGAGAAACAGGAGCGAGAGTACAATAAAAATAAGCGAGATGTTAGATTCAGCGAGGGGAATTTGTGATGAGACACACACATCACTTGTTGAGCAGTATTAATAAATTTTTGGCTAAGTTAGCGCCTAAATACGAGGGGCTGTATAAGATAGTAGAAATTTGTTCGCTGACGGTTTATGTCTTGGACGGTATGGGCGGTGATTCGCGTAAGATTGCAAGAACGTATGTGAGCGAACTAAAACGTTATGTGCCTCCTAGAAAGGGAGTCATAGATGTCGTAAACAACCAACTAATTGTACATGTATTATCTCGGTACTCTGGAGATGGACAAGGACGCCGACGGAGAAAGAGGCAACGCCGTGTCAATGGGCTCAGCCGAGACGGAACGGCCCCCAACGCCGGTCATACGTGAGGTGGAGCAGGAGATCGAGGAGAGGCGTTAGCTCGTAGCCGCTGCTGTGCTGTACCGAATAACTGAGGACGGCCGAGAGGAGGAAGTAGGAGCCGATGCAGTGACGTGCAAGCCATTCCTTCCATATCGTATTTATGCGGTGACGTGCAAGCCAGTCCTTCACGCGAGCCTGCGTGCGCAATTGAGACGCCGAGAGAGATGGAAAGCGTGGAAGAGTTGTGGGATTCTAGCGAGGAGGGCATGCCACCAAATATATGGCTCCCACTGATGTTTTTGAAGGAGGAAAGAGGCCGTGTCGCACGTCGAAGTACGTCGCTCTTGTCCCCGACCAGGATATCTAGAGGGGCCCGGCGGCGCGCACGTCGTCATAATCCGAATCGTCAGCTGACGGTAGACGATTATGTGTCTACACGATCATCACCGCTCCGATCAGGAGAGCCAGGGCCGCCGTTAAGACGAGTAGCGCCGGTGGAGAGGAGAGTGAAGACAGAGGGGGTAATATTCGGAGGGTTGAGGCCTCTCCCCATCGATCCCACGGTGGATCCACCTACATATTCGTGTTTTAATTGCTGTCAGGACGGGCAAGACAGGATTCGTTACTCTCAGCCGAAAGTTCGCATGTACAAGGAGGCCTCCTGTCAGCTATGAGGAGCTGGTGACGGCGCATATACGGCAAGAGCTGCAGCACCGTGAGGCGATGATTCGTGCACAGATGCAAGCGCACTGCCAATGGCGCAGCAGCGGGCCAGCCGTGCAGGAGAGGCGAGTAGGAGACGTCGGACAGCGAGTAGTACTGCCGATGGACCAGGTCTGTCCGATGTCTCAGCAACGGAGCAGGCAGGCGAATCCTCCTCAATCTGTGAGCGAAACCTTGCGTTTGTTAGTCTGCAGTAGTTGCCAGACGACGAGCGTGCAGCTGTGCTCCGTATTGTGTTCGGGGCACCCAAGTAATGTAGGTAGTATTTATAGTATAACCGAGAGAGTGGAGTGTATAAGGAGGAAATGTAATAAAATAAATAAAAAAAAAAAGAGAACCTGTATGTGATATATGGAATGTATATACGAGCGGGAGAGTGAGATGTGAGTATGAACGTGTGCACATTTAAATTTTAGTCATGCGTATAAGTACTGATCTGTTCTGAATATTAAGTGCGGACAGAGTCAGGACTTCGAGAATTTAGAAGCCAGCGTGTCGTTAGTGGTTGCCTTCTTCCCAGCAGGGGGACCGTATGAGTGATCGGCATTAGCTAGTTGATCTAGCTGTAGCCTAGCAGGGGGGAGTGCGACGCTGTAAATAGTGTCGTCAATATTTTGCCGCGTAGAGGCCGTCCGCGAGTCAAATACGTAGTGTGAGAGTGTGAAGTCGACGTTTCCGAGGCGAAAGAACGTAGATCCGTGAGTCTAGAGATAGAATTTCTCTCATACGGAACCGGAGCAATAGTGTGATAGTGTGTGTGTAAATTCGGCGAGTTTAGAATAAGCAAAAGAGGCTTACGAGAAGCTTGAAATTGAGCGCGCGTTTATCGAGAGAAATTCCCATCTATAATCGCGTATTAAAAATACCATGTCACAATTGTCCCTTACAGTACTCAGGTATCTACTGGCTTTTACGATGTGTTCTTCCATTGAGGTAGTCTTTTAGTAGGTTTAGTACTAGTCCCCGTACTCCATAAGTTTCCAATTTTGTTAATAAGATATTGTGACTAACGGTGTTGAAAGCTTTAGCTAAGTCCAAGAAATTTGCGATAGTAGGTATATTGTTGTTTAGATTTTTATAGATAATATTTGTAATAAGGGCTAGAGCATCCTTGATACCTTTCTTTTTTCGAAATCCGAATTCGTTATCTAGAAGAATTTTATTTTTATTTAGAAAGCTCAGTAAATGCCTATGTATTATTTTTTCTAATAATTTTGCGATGTTGAATATCGATGATATTGGTATGTAGTTCGTTGCGAGATGTTTCTCTCGGGACTTGAAGATTGGTATTACTTCTGCCATTTTTAATTGTTTTGGCCAAATCGACTTCTTAATGCTTAAATTAAAAATATATTCAAGTGGGATAATTATGTACTTACTCAGGATTTTTAGAACTTTTGAATTTATACCATCAATTCCTCCTGCCTTATCTTTCATTGACAAAATATGCTTGAGAATCTCATTACTGTTGATAAGCTCTAAAAACATGGTAGCCGGGTTGCTTTAGGAAATTTATACTTCATTTTAGGTTTGTTAATCGATTTTGCTAGTTCCGAGCCAATATTACTGAAAAATTTATTAAAGGTTTCTGCTATGTCTTCTGTTTGGTAGATATTAGTTTATTTTTCCATTAAACAGTGTATTTTTTCATGCTTTTTCTTTTTTGTCTTACCAATTTTACTATTAACGAAGTCCCCCATTTTCTTGTTGTTACTACTTGCTTTTTCAAATTCTTTTTTATCATAATTATATTTTGCTGCTGTTATAACTTTGTTGAGTTAATTTACATAGTTCTTGTATTGCAGTTTCAGCTTTTCATTTTCGGTACTATTTTTTCATTTATGATAAAGTTTTTTTTTGTTAAGCAGGATTTCATGATGCCTTCTGTTATCCATTTGCTTCTTAGTATGTTCTTCTTCGTTTTCTTGACTACTGTAGCTCTTCTTATTGCTGTCTTTATGTTGGTGATTAACGATTCAAGTCCCATTAGGATCTTCATGTCCTGATATGATTCTGTTCCAATACAGTTTGCTAGCTTTGTAATTTAACTTTTAATAATTAACAAAACGGTTATACTTTTTAGAGCCTTTTTTTCCTTTTATAGTTTTTACTACGATCAGAAGTGGATAGTGATCCGTCATACTAGGAATAAACTTGTAAGATTTTATATTCTGAAGTTCAGTTTTTAAGAACAAATTGTCAATACATGTTCCCAAATTTGAATCTTGAAGATTGGGTCTAGTGGTACCATTAAAAGAAGATATAACCCAGTTCGTAGAAATCATTCTTATACTTTGTAGTTGTTTAGTCATTGTCCATCAAATTAATATTGCAATCACCAATTACGAAGTGATTTTTTGTGTATCTATTTCTTTTTAAATATGTAACTAGACTTTCAATAAATTCTTTTTTTGTTATTTCATGACATCTATAGAGTAAGGTTATTTTTAATTTTATTCCTTCTTTCAGATTTATTGTGATATTGAGAAAACTTAACCATTTCGGTAGTATGCATTAAGTGAATATGCCTATCAATGTACACAACAACACCATCAGATTTATTAATTCAACGGTGATTGTAGTACATTTCATAGTTGTAATCGTTTAGATTGTATAATTTATGATGTGGTAGAATGCTTATTTCCGCGAGTGACGAACAAGGATTATCAATTACCATCCCAAGCCATCCTGAGGACGATCCGCTGCGAGGAAGCTGCGTTGAACGTCGAGGACAACGACAGAGCTCAGCGGCGGCGAGAGCGTCGAAGCCACGTGGCCTCCGCTTACCCCCGAGAGAGAGCAGATTATCGCGGGTTTTCGTAAGCGAACCTTATGCGTCATATGTAGGTCAGACAGAAAGAATACTGAACATTAGGATTCAAGAACATAATAAATTATGCGACAATAAAGATGAGAAATCCATTATTTTTACTCATATGAATCAATGTAACCATACTTTTAACTTTGACAAAGTAGACATTTTACATGCAGAATGTGCTTTCCAGAAAAGAAAATTAGCTGAAAAATAGTTTTTTGAAAAATATTGTAAAGGCCATAGTTTTGTTGACGTGATAACAGTAGAATACAGTCGTCGAAACCACGCCTCTAATTTGAAATTTTTGTCTACTTTGTACAACTGCGATAGGTCATTAAAATTTGATTTATTCACACAAGTGCAATAAATAACTATATATAGGAGCGAATTGTATATAATTTTCACTTGATGATTTGCAATCCGGCTTTCGAAAGAACTACAACACACACACTGACGTCACAAAAATCACAGATGACATAAGAGCTGCAATTGATAACGGATTTACCACCCTAGTCGTTGCGATTGATTACACTCGTGCATTTGATTTGGTGAACATGGATATCCTGGTTCATAAGCTTTGGTCCATTAGCTTCTCGGAATAGGCTTGCCGCTGGGAGAGGTTTTACCTCACTGACCATTCGCAGGTCGTTGTATTCTCGAGCGGCGAATCATCGGCCCGACTAACGCATAAAGCAGGCGTACCTCAAGGCAGTCTCCCTGGGCTAATATTTTTCTCGCTCTTCATCAACAACCTCCCCCGAACACTCAGGTCTTGCAAGTATCATCTTTACATGACTTTAAAATTTACATTCACTGCAAACCTACTGATCTTCACAACGCGATCAGTAAAGACAATCAGGATCTTGAACACCTATTTCGGTGGGCATTTAACAATGGTCTGGTTATCAACGCACGGAAGTCGCACATGCTTTGGATCGGCTCTCGCCGGTTCATGCCTCAGCTCCAATTCACTAATCTACCCCCTATTCTACTCGATAACATTGCTATCATCCCGGGCAGCACTCAAAATTTTCGGCGTTACCTTCGACTCAACACTATCTTAGAGACCGCACGGTAACGAAATTGCTAGGAAGTGCTTTTCGTCGCTTGGTACTCTTCGTAAATGCGCTGGCTACCGCCCTAGAGAAACCAAGATAACACTAGTCAAGGCGTTAATTTTCCCGCATCTCGAATATTGCACGAGCTGAACACCAAAATCATATTTTCTCAGTCATCGTTTTTTCGAGCATATATCGCCTGCATAAGAGGATTTGGAAATTCATAGCTTCGCAGTATGGCAAACATTCATTGTTATCTGACTACTAGAGCGAATTCTGAAAGAAAACTGCCTGCCGTACCTCCGTTCTTCGTTCGGCCCGAAAAACCGGGGAAATCCCCAGATTTTCGACTGAATGTCTTCGGATGTTCTTTCGAATTGATGCTGCACATGCCTGGAACGACCTCCCAAGCTCTCTATGGGAGCAGTACTCGCGCCTGCATTTTAAACTTTGCTATACAAACATCTACTCAACCTGTGATATCATTTTAATTAGCCATAAGTGTACGCGAGCGATTTAGCTGTTTTTATTTTTATTTTGCGCTGGGGAATGTCTTCCAACCCTCGTTATTAATATTATTTTGTTAAGTTTTTGCTGTTGTTATCTTTATTTACTTATTATTTTGTTATTGTTATTTGTTAAATATTTTATTTTTGTTTTTATACTTATGTACAGGGTATTCGAACCTCCTTATTTTTGCGCAATTGTATGAACAATAATTGTATTTTTATTAGGCTTTGGCTATTATGGACCTTGAATCCTTAGTCAATAATAAATGCTAAACTAATGTAATCTCCCGCCTTCTCTCCCCCTCTCTCTCTTTTATTTTTAAACGTATATTAAAGACAAGAAAGTTATGGAATCAATCAACAAATGCTCGAATACGTGTGTGTGTGATTAGTATTAGATTAGTTTAAAATTTATTATTGACTAAGGACTCAAAGTCGACGGTAGCCAAAGCCAAATAAAAATACAATTATTGTTCACACACATACACGCACGCACGCATGCACGCACGCACACACACACAACAATGTGTTATTATCTAGGGTAAATGTCGGTATTGCTGGGGTCGCTCCAATTAAAATAAATTAAAAGGCGCGATTTTTATGAATATACTAGATTATTGTCAGTCACCCGCCGTAATACCATTATTTGTATACAAATACTTTTGCTCGACTTACTATAGTGAAACCAACAAATCTACAACATTTCTGAGAACGGTTGCTACAACTGCTATCTTCTAATGAAATATTAAGTCAAAATATACAGATATGTTAATTTGTTTCTGATAAAAACTAATACATAAGATAACAAGCTTGAGGTGAAATCGCACCGTATTATCCCCGCAGTAATTAAAAATTCCACAGTAGTACCACCGCGGTAATACCCATACGACCGCAGTAATACCAGCAAATTAATTTTTTTTGCTGCAACATTACATTAGCATCGGGAATTTTTTGTTAAGCTTATTAATACACGGAGAAATTTTCTAGTAAATTTTACCAGTGGGCTTAGTAATTAAGGGACAAACCGCTAAAGTCCCAAAAATTACCAGTTTTTCTAGAAAATTTACTATAATTCTAATAAATTTTACTATAATTCTAATAAATTTTGCTATAATTCTAATAAATTTTATTATAATTCTAATAAATTTTACTATAATTCTAATAAATTTTACTAGAAAAATGGTAATTTTTGGGATTTTGACGATCTGTCCCTTGATTACCAAGCCCACTGGTAAAACTTACTGGAAATTTCTCTCCGTGTACATATACTTTGGAAGGATAAAAAAAATTAACTCATATTATTATATTTCTAATTAATATTGAGGATTAAAGTTGACTCCCGCAACCAAACCGCCGCAGTACCCTCATTTACCCTAGTTTAGTTAAAAATTAATATTTCAATCATTCTTAGTTTTCAATAATTTAGGTTGTATTTCAGAAATACAAAATCTATATTGGCATTCATTAAGGTGGAAGGTATTAGTTTTTCCTTCTTATTAAGAATGCAAGAAGCACAAAAAACATATATAATTTGAATAGTAGTAATGAAAATTTGTGATTTTGTAAACACAAACTTTTATTGCTATAAGTTAATAAATATTGCTTGTATAAAATAATGTAACTAAAGAGCAATTACGAACGATCATCACTTGGGTTCTGTATCAGATTGTATCAGTTTTATACAAATAAAATTTGATATCATAAGTAATCCTTTATATAATATTTAGGGAAAATTCTGTGTGTAAGCTCTGTTACTATTTATGCCTTCGATTAATATCATTTAAAGAAAACTCTTTAGGATAAATATAAAAACCTGTATAATAGAGGTAGAACTGTGTTCGCAAAACATTAACCAAAACATAATAAAAAAAAAGAATTTTGAAGACTAAAGAAAAATATTCCTTCATGTGAGGATATGTTCTTAGAATTTTTACAGATAACAAATATTTCATTAGTTCTATATTTTGTGAGAATTTATGAAAATTCATTATATTATATATAAGCACGCTTAAAGGAATAATTGGTAATCTTTATTTTGCTATTATGTAATTCATTAAAAAAATTCTTTTTGATCACTAATGTGCCTGTAAGACTTCTTGTTTGAACGCTAAGACTTTACAGACTTATTATCTGCAAAAAGTAGACAGTCTAATTCTTTGTGTAAAAAAGCAGGCAACCTTAACTTATTTCACACATTTTGTTTTGCGTATATGTTTCCAGGCCTATAAACAAACTCTAAGTATAATTACTCATGATTATGAATAAGAATTTTCATGAATTAACAATTTGTTCTTGTGTTAAATAAGGTTTTCAAATATATTAATACCCTTATATATGAATTGAAATGAATAAATAATATAAATATAAAACTATATTTAATGGTCCCAAAATTTGTAACCAGTTCAATATGCAAAATATTACCTATTCCAATCTAATGAATTTTAGTAGTCTAGATAGATTACAGACTCAAATTCGAATTCAATTTTGATTATATGCCATATAATAAATATACTTTTATTTATCAATAATTAACAATTATTATATATTCTCTATTATACACAATCATACCAGTTAGTCCAGAAATCCAATTGGGATTGACGTTATTTTGATTTAATAGCATAAAAGGGTTGACTTTTATATTCATTTCTGTCATTCCAATAAAATTGTCCGTAAAACTGTCTATATCCACCTTATCTGCAATAATTATAAATTTTATTATTTGAAAGAATCATTGTTCAAATTTTAAAACAAAATAAATAATTCAACTATATGTGATGTAAACTAACTCTGTAAAAGATCTGATGAAAAATGAAAACTACTACTAGATGGTCTCACGGCATTGCCAACTACATTTTTCAGACTAGAAGTTGTAAAATTGCCAGCACATCCTTGAAAAGCATTAACTTGTTGAATCATACTGCAGCCTGAGCTAATGTCTGAAATAATACCAGTGGATGATTTTTATATAAATGTCTGAACATTGGAAATAACAATAAACAATTATACAAGTATAAAAGACTGAATAAAAATAAAGTTTTTCTATACCATCAACTTCTCTGCTACTAGCTGTATTCTTGCCTTCTTTGATAATTAAAATACCTGCAGCTGTGGCAAGATCCTTACCTCCCCCTATAAAGAGAGTTGTCTAATTATACTTCAGATTTTTTTCTTTGAACAATATAGTGTATGCAGTCGTGAGAAATTGTTAGTTTTATAGCACTCATACTGAATTATCTACATAACATAAATTAGATATTGTCTTGTTTCTATGAACTCTATTCTACTATTAGTTTGTTTAGATGTCTAGAAATTTTTCAAAAAAGGTAAAAATTGATAATTTTAGTCATTATTTTCTCTTGCTAATGCTATTTATTAATAACTTGGATATCTATTTTGTTGAAAAATGGGACAGAATAAAGCTAATAGAAATGCAGCACGTATATTTTTATTTCTTTAATAAATTATTATTAAAAAAACTGAAAATTTCTTACGGATGGAAACGGTTCAATTTAAATAACCACTTAAATATATGAAAGCACCAGACGTACCGGGAACTTGAATTTTATCGGGGTCTTCATCGTCTTCAAAGTCACTGCCACTACTCTCGTCACTCATGACTCCTTTGCGCTTTTGTATGCGGTTTGTTCGAAGTTTTGTATGGAAATAAGATTAGCAAGACTAAAAGCCTACAAAAAGCATCGAAAATAATGACAGAAACAAAACATGCCGGCAACTACCAAGCTCGGCTGAAAGTGGAAACACGTGTGCGGCGGCCGTGTGCGACTACCAGTCAATAAGGCCCCGGCCACATATGTGAATACGCTTGCGCATAAAGCTGACTCTACACGGCGTGCCGCGAGCCGCGTTCCCTAGACAAAGACAGATATACGAAATCCTGTAAGAGAGAAAGAGAAAGCAATAGCGGCTCGCGGGTCGCGGCACGCCGTGTAGAGGCAGCTTAAATGCGTACAACGCGGGCGGAATCACTAGATGGCCTAAGACGAACTACGTAGTGCCAATTGTAAAGAAAAGTCAGTATGACTTCGTGAACCTCCTCAACATAGTAGTGAACATACCTCACCATCATCAATTAGAAACATAACCTGTACACTGCCTTTTGACAATAATAATAGAAACCCAATTTTAAACAGAATAAAATGAACTTTTCTTTCTTTTAACTACTCAAACTTCTGCTCCTCCAAATAAATCCATCTGTTTTGTTGTGGTGCGTTCACTACTATTTCACGAGGGTTCATGAAACCATAGTAACTTTCCTGTAAAGTTAGCATTACAAAATTTTCCTGGTGACTCCACTGCGCTAGGCGGATTCGTACTCAAGTATATTCACATGTGTGGCCGGGGCCTAAGTAAGTACGTAGATTTCTTTTTATTTTACGGCTATGTCTACAATAGAGTGACAAGCGTGATGTCATACTGACACGGACGTTTGTGACGCAGACGGCCTATGATGGTTGTGATATCATACGAACTGTAGGGTGGGAGTAATTGCCAACTGTAAAAATGTGCACTCGTAATTACCAACGGCGAAAAAAGTCAGGAGTGCACATTTTTATAGTTGTAGTTACCTCCACCCTACAGTTCGTATATTATACGCCGTCACAAACGTCCGTGTCAGTATGACATCACGCCTGTTACTCTATTTTAGACACAGCCTCGTAGGGCCTCGACATGAGAAAAAAGACAAGGTATGAATACAAGCTACAAAGAGGAATAGGACGCTATGTTCCTCGTTGTTCCTCTGTGTATCTATGCGCATATATTCTAACCTGTAGGTATGTGCGTAAATAAAATATAACGGTACTTCAAAATAGATAGGGCCTCGACATGAGAAAAGAGACAAGGACTGAATACAATGAAATAGCATTGGTTGTATGTCTATATATATGGGGAACAGTGATTTACAACGTCTCTGTTCCCCATATATATAGAGATACAACCAATGCTACTTCATTGTATTCAGTCGTTGTCTCCTTTCTCATGTCGAGGCCCTTAATGTTTATATAGTATAATTATTTTACAGTATCGTTATGTTTTGTTTACACACATCCCTATAGGTTAGAATACAGGCGCATAAATATACAGGGGAACAACGGGGAACATAGCGCTCTGTTCCTCTTTGTAGCTTTTATTCATGCCTTGTCTTTTCTCTCATATCGAGGCCCATAGAGTTATGGTTATCTGACACAGGCAATGTACTCTCAGCCTGTAGGTTCGTTCACTGCTACGAGGGCTATTCTTTGGTGCTCTTGTGGGTTATGTCAGAGATGAATAGGGAGATTGCCGCCGCTAATTGGTAGAACCATACGCATTATAAAATAGACAATAACTGGATAAGTTTAACATCTACGCCATGAAAAATTAAGAAAAATATCACAGTTTTTAAACCCAAAATTATAAAAAGTTGGACACAAGATACGCTAAATTCTTTAGCAATAATTGGAATATATACACAAGATCGGGAAAAATTTGAAGAAAGATTACTTTTTCCAATGGAAAAGAAATCTATAAGATTATTTAATGAGCAATTTTCTAACAGAAAAAACATTAACTCACATCGCAGAAAAATACGAAGAATGTGGAACAATAAGCTCAGGAATTATTATGACATTACTCATAATTCAGCTAACGAAAATGGTAGTGGATATGATAATAAGAGAGTATACACTCCAAAAATTATACTGATGTTCCAGCCATCTACTTGGATCAATATGCACATCTGTAAAGCATCTATTAGTAGTGTTGAGCAAGATAAATGATACTGAAAGAAGAAATTTAAGGAAAAGGGAAACAGTGACAAATGAAGTTCTAGAAGTACTAGTCACCAAACCCACCATATCTATACCATTGAGAAGAGAGCACAAATTTGGAAATTTAGAAGAACACGAACTACAAGAATTAAAACCAAGAAAGGTTGTAAACCTCAGACCTTTACCACCTCTTCCACCATCAACTTCCATTGTAACCATGAGTCCAACAAGGTCCATATCACCACCCCAGTAAGGCACTGAATAATCGCTTTTTGCAATCTAACTAAATAATTAATTTTACTGGAATTCTTTTTTAAAATAACATATGAATATAAAAAAGCCCTTAAATGTCAGGCTACAAATTGTAGAAAGAATTACTCATTATTTCTAAGCGGGCAGGAAAGTGAATGATCACTTGAATCATTCTCTATACAATTCTTTAAAATAATCTGGCAAAATCGAAACACGCTACGCGAGTACTATATTTTTTTAAGATAAAAAATTTATATTTTTCATTATGATTTCATTTTAATTAGTTTATAGTTCACATAAAAGGATAACCGAATAATTTCTAGAAGAAAAAAAAAGAAAAAAACAATTGCTGTAAATCCATTGTTTATATCAATTAAGACATTATTATGTATTAATTTTATAAGTGTAAATTAAAATTAAATTATTGTACTATGGATTATTATAATGATAATAAGTATATTATAAGTAGTATAGAAAGCGTTAGGGCGAGACTAAAGAAATGACGTCATCGACCGGGCGCGTGCCTTATCTTATCTTTGTTTACATAAACATTGATAACAATATCTTAATAGTTGTTTTGTGTACTTGTTTACATAAACCGTAAACAAAACATCAATTAAGATATTTTAATTACATAAACAAACAATAAAAACATCAATTACGATAATTTTAATTATTGTTTATGTAAATAAAGATAAAATATTGGTAGGGGAATTGATGACGCTGTGCTGTCCTGACCATACCGCTTAGTATACTTGTTGTACGTCAATATTTTTAAATAATAAAGAAATCATTAATTAAGCTATCTTAATTGTATAAACAACAATTAAAATTATCGAAATTAATGTTTTGTTTATTGTCTTAAAAAGTTACAAGCGTACAGCAAGTATACTATGTGGTATGGTGGGGCAGCACAACGTTATCAATTCCCGTTGTTTTTAAAAAGAAATAATGAAAGATTTATGTAAGTTCTTACGTAAAATATTAATATTATGGTCCTGAAAAGGACCGTTTTTTATATTTTCAAAAAATTAAAACAAAATTAATATAATTTTTTATAACCCTCCTTTTTGGGAAACGTAAAGGCATTAGTAGAAAAACTTCCAAATGATGATGTTTTTGAAGGGGGGTCTATAGTTGACTTCTCTTTGTCTTTGGCGGTTGAGTTTTTTTCAGAAGTCTTGCTTTCTGGAGGCGCCATACTGCTTGGTGACCAATCGAAGAATAAGTCTTCCGGGTTCTGAGCTTCGTTTTATATATATATTTTATAAGATACATTTTAAGTTAGAAGAAAAAAACTGTAGGTAAGTCATATGAGGATTTTAAAAAGGACATTGAAATGGTAGGAAGAATAAAAACGAAGGTTATTTTTAAAATTATATATATTATGAAATTTTTATATAAAAAAATTACGTTTTGAACATATAATCGTACAAGTCTGTCGCTAAGTTTGATAAACCAAAAGTTCAAAGTTCTATGAGAAATATATCATATGATTCTTTATTTATATTTGCAAATTCCACAGGTATCGTTGCTCTGTTACTAATGTACATTTTATGTAAAGTATAATATTGTTTAAAAGCCGCAGTATCTTATAAAATATTTTTCACTTTTTCTGTACCTTCCCTATTTAATTCAAGTTTCAAAAATTCAAGTATACTATCGATACTGCGATTACATGCATACACATGTATAGTCACACAGGTCTGATATATAGCGCGCAGACGTGTTGACGTGTTTGAGCTCGGCTCCGTCTTTAACATCAGTTTTTCGTGGTTTTTTGGTGCAATTTTGGAGCATCCGACAACGTAGTGATCTGCACGTTGCAGTGGGTGTGTGTGTGAGTGATTGTGCCTCAGCTGCGGTTTTCTTTCCTGCTGCGGTGCAACTGACACCGCAAGTGTATTGCGCACCACGAATCTGCACTACCATACAGGAGCGTTGCCTCCACCAGCCCGCTGCACTGCCTTTTGCATTGCCAAGGTCATTGACGGTTGGAGCCGGGAGCTAACAGTATAGCAAAACTTTTAACTGTCACTTTCAAA